>JALBCR010001434.1:0-65157 GCA_030710515.1 Abscondita cerata | reverse complement strand
TTTCTGCTAGTTTAACTGATGCTCATGTTGTAATGTTGTAGTAGACACACAAATTAAATAAAACGCAAACGTGGAGATTAACGAATTTATTAGAATGGTAACAAAAATAAATTTGGAATGGAAGCAAAAAAACAAAATGGGGGCTCCTCTCTGCCTAGATAACCCGAGGAAAGAGAGGTAGAAAACCTCAGGTTAAATCGACATAACACAAACAAACAAAAATTATACCAGTAAGGGTCTATTGGGTTCGAGATCATTGTTCGACCGATTTGAAAATTAGAGGTCCTCTTACACAAATATAAAACCAAAACACAGGAGTGTCGTTAATCAGAAATAATATAATCCAGCCCATTTTCACACACAATGCGATTGAAACTGAAGAACGTTATAGTGTCGTCAAACCTGATGGTTTGCAAGATGGGTCACAGTGGCCCTATTTTCGGGTTTGCACTGCGAATGTTCTTAAGAACTTGGGAAGCATCAAAATGAAAAGTACAAATTTCAGCCATTGTAACTCTGATTATAAAGATTAAGTTTCACATACACAAAAATCAAATGAGTAAAGATCAAGGGGCAATGGCTGTTGTATCCTCTCTCTCAACAAGGCCGACTCTCACATCTGGATTCTTATTATTTCCAACTCAAACAAAACACTCCAAAAGATAAAAAAAAATGATTAACGTTTACATTCGTGTACGACCTTATTCTGCAATTATTGCAAGTTATTTACACCGCTACCCGGGATCCTTACTAGTTACACCAAAGACAAAAACGGCTATTCTAAACACGTGGTCAAACTATGCTTACATGCATCATAATATATGTATATGATTGATTACACAAAAATAGGGAAAAAAACTTATTACTAATGTTAAATTACTAAGAGATCACCCCACAATTTAATAACTTTGTTTAAAAATGTTTTAATACAGACCTAGAATTCGTCACAAAAACGTTGCTAGCGTCTCTAAAACGGGAACAAGATGCCGCGTTTAACAAATCAACTCCAAACCATCCCTTCCCATTCTAGTGCTACCCTCTAAACCGTGCGCGCAAAATACAAACTAATAATATATACAGAATGGTGCAAAAGTAAAATACATATAACAAAAGAAACTACCGCGTAAAATTTAAATTCAAATCGAGCCATTTCACTATGACCTATTAATTTGAAGGATCTGTTTTAATTATTTGTTTTCCCATTATTTTGTTTCCTATTTCTTTATCCTACTATTTTTTCATCAATTTAGTGACTGGCATTTGTATTTTCCCATAATAATTTTCCAATTCAATAAAGAATTTAGTTACTGTTACTTCTATTTTACTTCTAACTTAGCAGTTGACGAGATATGTCAACTAACTACTGATGTAGTACTTGTTAAGTGTGTAATATAGCTATTTATGTGAAAAGTCCATAATCTACGTTTTTATAGACGTGACACTATGGCGAGACCATACAAACGATATTATAGACAAGATGATTTTATGGTCAATTTTACTCAAACCAATGAACTGCAGAAAGGATTTGTAATACCGAAGAATATGTATAGTGTAGTCGTATTTGCGTTTGTTTATAAATTGACAGTTTTTTTCTAAAATCCACATAGGTATAAAGTAACAAAAAGGACTATTCCATTAGGAGGAACAAAATGGCCGAAAAAGTGTATCATAAACAGAACGAAGTAGACTAGTTGACCATAAAATAATTAACATGAAAATAAATAGCTTTAGTTGAATAAATAACATTGAGACATAATAGATATATTTGACGGTATTTAAGTGTTTTCTATTCGTTATTGGTATTCAAAGAATAATAAGATTACATTTGATCTGACTGAACTACAACCCAAGTGCGAAGTGTATGTTCCGCCACTGGAATTCAATTTGATTCTAATGTTCATGCAAGTTGCCAGATTGGGCGAATAATAACAAATTGAGCGTTATTTTTTCCAAATTTTGCGCCACCTTGGGCGATAAATGAAAACTCATAATGCGATTTCAAGCGCATTTGCTTATTTTATTCAGTTTCATCAAATAATATATCTACGACTAAGAAGCGACACAGAATGACAGTGTTGCTTCTTTGTTCTTTACCGTAGTGAATATTCTTTGGACCACAAACAAAAACAAATAGGTTAACGAACACATTTGTTGTAAAAACTTTGTTCTTTTCTAAGATTATGTTAACTTTCTTTAACTCTAAAATGCATGAAAATAAATCTAATAAAAATGATTCAGATGCTTTGAATAATACAATTGATGTTTTTGCGAAAGTCCATAATTCTATTAAGAGTACTGATGCACATTAACTTTATTTATTAAAATACATTTTTATTTAAATAATACATCTAATTTATTTACCTGCCGCTTGGTTTAGAATAAACGAATAACAATTACTTGAAAATAATTCTACATTTTGAACTTGTATGTTCAAAAGTTTATTGACCGATTTCAGCGACATCTGTTGATTATTTTTGCGCCTTGCAGAATAAATAATTTGGCAACGTTGTGTTTATGATCAAAATGTCTGACATGACAACAGTAACATGTAGAACTTGCTTCAAAGAAATTAAGCAAGACCACGAATTTCAGTTACTGTACAATAATATAAAGTTGGAGTTTCCATTGGAACATGTATGTATTATCTTACGACATTAATTTAGTTATCTGATTCAAATCGATTCAAGGATGTGACCATTACCGAGAATCCAGTCGCATGTATCAAATGCAAGAAGGAAGTCGATGATGTACACCAATTAAATACTCAATTGCATCCACATAATATCTCGCCTCTAATTAAAGAAGAAATCAAACAGGAGGTCATCAAAGACGGAATTAAGACCGAGCAAATTGTTAAAGATGATTGTGTGTTATTTAATACTGATATCCCTGTGTGTCTTGAAGAAAGAATTTCAGGGAGCATTTTTTATTGCTATCAGTGTAACTATGGCACTAACGACAAAATTAATTTAACCGATCATATTTTCACTCATCGTTTCAAATGTAATCAATGCAGTTACACAACCCCTGATGATTTCTTATTAATGAATCATAAACAAATTCACTTATTGGTTGGATCTTTGCAATGCAATGTAGTTATACTTGTATAGAAAGTCGATCACTTGATCATAAGTCTACACATCATCAAGCGGGAGTTGATACAAACGAACAGAGCATTTATCAGCTAACTCAAATGCACAAATATTTATTTGAATGTCATGATTGTAGTTATCAGACCAATAGTAAAATTATTTTGGAATTTCATGTGAAGACATGAAAAATTCGGTCAATTCCTATGCAAAGTGTGCCGTTTTGATGCACAGACGGAAGATGGTTTAAAATCTCATATGTTAACGCACAACAATGTTTCTGTTACTAATAGGAGGCATTTTAAACTCCCTTCAAAGAATAATTATCGAATTTGCTCCAATGAGCTAATTGAGAAGGTCATATCATCTCAATATTCGACTAGTAACCGAAAACACTTCAGCCAAGATTCTAGTAAAAAGTCTTTCTTTTGTAACAACTGCGACTACAAAAATAATTTTAAATCCAATTTAAAAGTGCACATGATGAAGCATTCTAGTAAACAAAATTTTAGTTGTAACAAATGCGAGTACAATACTTCCTCTATATCTCTTTTGGCGAGACACAAAGAAATTCACTCGAAAGGAAAACCGTTTTCGTGCAATTTGTGTAATTTCACTTGTAAAAATCAAACAACTTAAAAATACACATAATGAAGCATTCTGGTGAACGACCTTTCAGTTGTGACAAGTGCGACCACAAAACTCAATACAAATCTAATTTGACGATCCACAAAAGAAACATTCGAAAGAAAAGGTTTTTAAATGCAATTTGTGTAAATTCTGCACTATGTATTCGCGGTCATTAAAAGATCATTTAATGATACATTCTGGTGAACGACCGTTCAGCTGTGACAAGTGCGATTACAATACTTACGCTAAATCTCATTTGGTGAAACACAAAGCAATTCACTTGAAAGAAAAGCCCTTTAAGTGTAATTCGTGTAATTTCTCCACTAAATGGTCAAAAGGCTTAAAAATACACATGATGAAGCATTCTGGTGAACAACGTTATTGCTGTGACAAGTGCGACTACAAATCTAATTATAAATCAGGTTTAAAACTGCACATGCGAAAGCATTCTGGTGAACAACATTGTAGCCGTGATAAGTGCCACTGCAAAACTAATTATAAATCTTGTTTAAAACTGCACGTGGTGAAGCATTATTGTGAACAACTTTTTAAATGTGATATGTGCAACTACAATACTTATGGCAAGTCGTATTTGGAGAAACACAAAATAATTCACTCGGAGCAAAAACTTTTAATACAATTTATGCAGCAACGATGGAAACATCTTAAAAAAGGAAATGACGAAACTTTCGGTGCAACGCTAATGTCGAATTGATTTTCACTATAAGAATGTATATCATTTAAATGCAGTGCCTGTGATGTCAGCGTTAAATACTTTAAAAGTGGACAACCCTAAAACATTCTAGTGAACAACCCTTCAGCTGTGATAAGTGATTTTATTTTTAGTACTCCATGTTGACTATGTATTTCCGTTCAACTTTCATGTTTTAATTGATAGTATATAACAAAGGGCTAAAGTGCTTTCTTAATCCTGAAGACAATGTTAATTGTCTTACCTAATACAGAAATACTATAGGTAACTAACTTATTCATGCGTACAAATTTCATTTTAAATTTCCTACTATAACAGTGATAATTAAATAATTAAAGCTTATCAACAAATCAATAAGTGATTATGAAAATTGTCAGTCGTAGAGAGTTGCGTCAAAAAAATGTATCACAAAAGCTGTAGTAAAGAATCGAATGGTGATATTATTTCCTGAAAAAGTCGGGATCCCGAGTAGATGGCTATGAACTTAAGAATTTTAAATGGCATCATATGTTAAATGTAGTATCGTTGAAAAGATCTTTAAAAATAAGCAACTTTTGTAGGTAACGTTTTTTTACTGCCACGCTTTTGGACTAATATTCGATTAGTGTTCAAAATTTCTTCCATTTACTACTAAACACTGTTGAGTTCTTCTAGTTATCAATCAATTATTTATTGTGCCTAGAAATACAAATAGTATTTTTGCACTTGTCTTAATTACATGTACCTATACAGGGTGTCCCACCGGGAACACCATCGATAGATTATAGGAAAACTGTGGATGGGAAAAATTTGAAAATTTGGTAGTATACTAACATCGACGGGGGCAGTTCCGTTAAAATATTTTCAAGATGGTGGCACTTCCGGTTATATCGGAAGTAGGTGTCAACTTGCTTATTTTAAATGAAACACCCTATATATTGTTCCTTTTTTGGATTTTGCACAAAATTCTAGACACATTTTGTGTATAATCTTCTATATCTAAGTCTAACTGTTTTGAACTTATTTTGAATTTTGTGTCAAAAATGACGTTTTCAGGCCTAAACAAAATAATAAAATTTTCCTATACTAATGCCTTTATTATTTAATTGGAATGGGTTTCCTTGTAGCAGGGGACCTATTTTAGTGGACTATGTCAATATTTTGATAACAAATTAATATAGGGTGATCAAAAAAAAAAATATATTAAAATTAAATTCAAAAACACGTCAAAAGTCATTTTTTTTAAATGCAAGCACCCTGTTTTTATAATTTTATCTTATTTAGCATCAAAATAAGGTAGACTTTGTACAAGGTTATCTATTCAAAAAATTCATAGTTTTCGAAATATTGGCAATTTAACTTTTTTTATGTTGCACAAATGCTATTGTATTTCTTTTAGTATGAATGGTTATTTCTAATTGGCCATGATGGCGTTAGAAAACAATCAGCTGTCAAGGATATGTCAAACTGTTAAAAATTTTCAATAATTATGCCGGGACGCTTAAATTATACAAACGAAGATTACTTAAATTTATTTATTATTTATGGACAATGTGATAAATTTATATCAAGAACATGTGTTACATTTGCAACAAGATACCCGCAAAAACAGAAACCATCACCAAAAGCTCTTAAACGAATAATAGAAAACTTCAAAAACTTTGGATCAGTTAAACCAATTAAATTAAACATTACTGACAGCGCCCCAACTCTGAGGGAGTTAGTGCCAACAACACCGAGCGTCGATGGATAGAGGCTATGCCGAATAACAATTCTCTTAAACACTAAAGATACAACCGCTTGATGTCCCGCCTCCAGGAATTATCCAGACAGCAAGATATGAGTAGAGGATAAGGTCAAGACACTTGGGCGAAAATCGGTCGGATGTATATTTCCACATTAATTTATCGTGCAATTATTGAAGCTACATTGAAAATTTACATGTAGTTTTTAGCTTCGTAAAGCACCGACAATCGCCCAAAAGGAAGAGAGAGTCCTAAGATGTCTGCCTGTCGTTTCGATTAAAATTCCGAATAAACCGATCCACCAATAGGAAAACGTTGCATGCGCGGTAAATTTGATTTTCGTCGCAACGCGCAACTCCCGCGACCCACGTCCGTGCTCGAGTATTTTGAACCGTAACAAGTATGTGTTACAATCATTGCCATAACTAAAGTTATGGAATAAAATGAAAACCACACATGAAGGAAAACAAGTAAATTAAACACGCGCAGACTAATACTTACCTGAAGGAACACACGATAATAAAAAGGTCAGTGACACAGCTGTATTAGTTTTTCAGAATTTATTTTCTGCTCTATTTGAATTTTTGTAAACGCAAGGTAATAATATAGGTACGCATGTTGGGTCATACTCTCATGTATAATTGTTTGAAATTAAATGTTAATTTTTTTAAAATTTGTTGTTTATTTTTTTGCTTATGTGAAGACGAATGTCTTAAAGCAAAGCAATCGAAACAAGTAAAGCGGTTATCACTTAATAATTTAAGAAGACTACGGATTGCAGATGCTGGCATTTTTGAATGATTTAAAGAAAACTCATATAACTTCAAAGAGTTGTAGCTCACTTAGGAAGCATTTCGGATTAAGGTAATTTGAGTTAAATCGACATAAAATAACCTATAGTAGTTTTCGTTTGGCAGAAGAGTTTCTAAACACCTTGTATATTGTAATAAATAAATATTAAGATGGCTACGAATCTGTCGATTCACAAGATTTCATACACAAAATTCAGCTTTACATATTAATTTCCTACAAATTTGATTTGGATAACTTTGTCTTGATTGCCACAGACCAGGGCAAAAAGGCTTAATTGGAACACGAAAACATTTAATTTCTTCCAAGGAAAACTGTGAAAAACTTCGTTTTCTTGTGAAAATGTGTACCTAAACAAACTTTACGAATCAAATACGTTACAGCGAAATGGTACAAACATATAAACATATTCTGCTTACAATTTTGAAAGCTGTCGTTTGATGCTAATGTTTTATTTAACTTTAAAAATGTAATGTTTAGGTTTCATTCGATTGTTTTTTGTCCTGGAATTTGCTTAAAAATAGCACTGAAAAAGTAAATTATCAAAGAGACCTTTAGCAAGATTTATAAACATGGGCAACGTAAAAATTTCTAGAAATTATCAATTACCAGCGTCGAAAATATGTTGGTCCTCATATTGAAAATCAAATTTACAAACGATAAAATCATTTGTAGTGCTACATAAATGCATTCATTACACAAAAATAATCGCAACAGTATTAAGTATGTGTTAAAATAAGTGTCTTCAACAAAACTATGAAATTACACAAGAAAAGAAAAACAAGATCGTAACAAGTGCAGTGTGATACTTACCTCAGCGAATTTTTAACAAGGAACCACACAATAATATTACCGTCAGTACACAATTGTATTAACTTTAACAAAAATTATGTTTTCTAAGTTATAAAATTTGTAAACACGAATTGCATCTAACGCGCATTAAGAGATTATATTAATAGCATACATGTTAGTAACTTTAGGTGATACCAAACGTAAATAACTAGCGTTTTAATTTTATAAACGCAAGGTAACTAAGTTCTAAAAGGTATTATACTCATGTTGAGTCATGCGTTCATATATAAATTATTATTTTATTATTATTTTTTTTTATCAAATAAAGAAGACGAATGTCTTAAAGCAATCAAAACAAGTAAATTGCGATTATTCGTTAATAATTTAAGATAACTACAGATTGCAGATGGTGGTCATTCAGTACGTTACTTTAACCAAAGTAACGTTTTCAATTATAAAGTTTTTGGCAAAATTTCTTAAAAGAATCAAAGTTCCTTCTCATCACAATAATTAAATTACATTTGTGAATAGAATAACCAAAAACCACTACAATCAATATTCAAAATTGGTAAAATTTATTTTTTCTTCAAGCGACAATAAAACGGCATATTATTGAACTTGGCAGGCATTTAAAACGCTAAAATGAATGTATTAATAAGTTGACAAGAAAAAGAAATGATTTGTGATCGGGAAGAAGATAAAATAATAATAGGCGATTTTAAGGTAGGTATGAAAAGGAAATAGGGGACTGCTGGTAATTGGGAAAGAGAAAAGAAGAGTGTCAATGCGTAAAAATATAAATGGAAAGGGAAGAAAGTCAATGAAAATATTGGAGGAACGAAGATGCAATATTTTAAATGGAGAACAGTATTGAGGGAGAATATGCTTCACAAGGAATCAGTAACAGAATACGTAACAGTGAATAAAAGTGATAGAAAAACTAAGAACAGGAGAAAGTGGGGAGTTCGATCAACAACCGTACTATTAAAGAATGGATGAAGCAGTAGAAAAATAAAGCTACAGATTAAAAAATAGCAAGAAATAGAGGAACAGAACGTGGGAGGAGACAAAACAGAGTTAAAAAGGAAAAGAAAGGTGGAGGCTAAACAAAACTTAAAAGAGGAATGTAACAAAAGAAAAAAGAATTGAAGAAAAGATAAAGAATATATAAAAGCGATAGAGTATATAAACGTATAAACAAAGTGAGAAACAAGTAGAAGACCAGATAAGGAAAAATAGATTGAATAACTGCATAGAACTTACATAAGGGGAAAAGATATTTAAAAAGGGTGGAATAATGCGAACGGGGATAAAAGGGAGGTTTGAAAGAAGAAGTAGAAGCAATGAAGGTGAAAAAGGAAAAGCAGACACAAAACAAGAAGAACAAGGGATAATACACTAGAGAAAAGATGAAGAAACGTTTGAAAACGATTGTTACGAAACCTTGGAGAAAAGTAATATTATGTCCGACTTACAAAGTAGGAAAAGAATGAAGCAAAAAGGAGTAAGTACTGTTAACGTCGGATATAAAATTTATGGAGACAACAGAATTTAAAACGAAGGAGGAAAGGTGTAACGCTCTCTTCCAGGAGTATTAGCATAAGCAACGATTATGGTCGACAAGCTAACGAGAGGAGTAATGGGAATGTGAAGAAATCCAAAATGATATTTTAAAAAATGAGGGAGGAAAAAGAAAGAAGTAGGAACAGATTAAAGTACGATAACAAAGATGAAGTACAAATAAAGAGAATTGGCCCAAAGGAGAAATAGAATATTGGGACAAGTGTGAGTGATAGAAGAGATTTAGAAAGTATAAATAAAAGAAAAGAAGATGGTTGTTCGTAAAGTTAGTAGAGAGAGTATTGCTGAATGTGTAGAACAAAGAACTAAAGAGAGGGGACGAAAGAGGGTAAAATGGCGAAAAAATATTGAATAAAGAAAGTGATGGGGAAAAAGGAAAAAGTTTAGTTGTTTTTTTTATAAGTGAAACATGAATAAAAAAAAGACAATCGAATTATTTAATAAATGTACGTAGAACAAATCAAGTGTTCTGAATAAAACTCGCAAATTGCATTAAAATGTTTTCTCTTACAAGTGAATTATTTCATTGTCTTATGACAAATGCCATTTAAATTCAGTCCTGTAATCGCACTTGTCACATGTGAAACATTTTAGAATGTATCATCATGAGCGCTTGGACGTTCACGACAGAATTGGCACAAATTTCATTTAAAAGTTTCTTCTTTCGAGTGAATTCTTTGTGTCTCACCAAACGGGGTTTAGAATAAGTATTGTAGTCAGTTGAAGGTCGTTCACCAATGTATCATTAAGCTCAAATACGGAATAGATAGTCGTACACAGTTTGAAAGGTCGTTCACCAGAATGTATCATCATGTGTATTTTTAAAGAGTGTGATCTTTTACTTGAGAAAACACACGAATTGCATTTAAAGGGTTTTTCATTCGAGTGAATTGTTTTGTGTCTCACCAAACTGGATTTAGAATAAGTATTGTACTCGCACTTGTCACAGTTGAAAGGTCGTTTACCAGTATGTATCATCGAATGATTTTTTAATGACGCCGGATATTTACTGCAGAATTCACACAAACTGCATTTAAAAAGTTTTTCTTTCGAGTGAATTCTTTTGTGGTTCGCCAAACTAGATTTCAATTGAGTTTTGAAATCGCACTTGTCGCAGCTGACACGTTGACGACCAGAATGTTTTATCATGTGCACTTTTAAATTGCATTTAAAATTAGTTTTGTAACCGCACTTGTCACAGCCGAGACCTTGACCACCAACATGTCTCAACATGTGCACTTTTAAATTGATTTAAAATTAGTATTGTAGTTGCACTTGTTACAAGAGAAAAACTTTTCACTCAAGGGGTTAGAAGTCGAGCAAATTCGATTATTATTCTTTGAAACCAAAAGTGCACACCTCACATAGAAATTGACCATACTTTAGATGCATCTTCACATGAAATTCCAAAATAATTTTACTGTTAGTCTTATAACCACAATCATGACATGAATATTCATGTATTTGTGGTGGCTGCTGAAAGCTTCGTTCACTTGCATTAAGTCCTGCATGATTATGTGTAGCCATATGATCATCAAACAATCGACTTTCTATGCAAGTATAATTACAAATCTTGCATTGTAAATTTCCAATTGGTAAGTGAATTTGTTGGTGACCGAAAATGTGATCAGTTAAATTTTGTTTGTCGTTAGTGCCATAATTACAATGGTGGCAATAAAAAATGCCTACCGAAATACTTTCTTTAATAGACAAAGAGATGTCAGTGTTAAATAACACACATTCATCTTTAACAATTTCCTTGCACTTAATTCCGTCTTCGGTGACCTCCTGTTTGATTTCTTCTTTAATTAGAGGTGAGATATTATGCGGTTGCAATTGAGTACATAATTGGTGTACATCATCAACTTCCTTCTTGCATTTGAAGCATGCCGCTGGGTTTTCGGTGATGGTCGTATTCTTGAATTGATATTAATCATGTAAGTGAATCGATGTCGAAGATAATACTTACATGTTCCAAAGGAATCTCGTACTTTATGTTATGGTATAGTAAGTCAAATTCTGGGTCTTGCGTAATTTCATTATAACAAGTTCTACATTTTCCTGTGTCAGACATGTTGACCATTTACCACTAACAGGCATATTCTATCAAACTGAGCCGATCGATCTCAACTGAACTTGCACATTCTTTCAAACGAATTCATTTACCTCCACTCTGTCCCTAAGTGATCCGAATGAGAACCAACTGAATTCAAGTGAACTGATCTGAACTGATTCTGTTTGAAAGAATACTATTAACATGTGACTATTTACATTTAAACCATAGTCAAAATTAGAGACAACCACGAATTGTGCAATTCCAGTGGCGGAACATATAATGTGAACTTGGGTTATGGTTCTGAGCAGAACTAATATAATTTCATTATACCTCGAATATCATTAATTAACATACATTTAAATCAAGATAAAAATTATATTATTTTTAGATCTCCTATATAAATTATTTTATTTGTAGATATTTCCAATCGGTGGAACTTACTTTATAGGAATAGTAGGTACTAGCGAGGGAGGTTTAAAACACCATGTCTAGTCTTTTGCCGTTGCGTTACCCAGTCTTTATCAATTGTTTTAAGGTTTATATAGTACGGTTACATCCACCAATTCTTAGTTATAGATGCCTTGATCTGCCCAACGCTAGTCAAAACGTCGGCAAAAGACACTAAACAATGCCTCACCATCACTACTCCTACAAAGAAGGTCACTCCATTGGGAATATCTACAAATAAAATTATAATTAATACATCTATCCTTAAATAAATAAATTGTCTTATACTAAAATTACTTACTGTTACACGTATGTTGATGTGGTATAATAGTAGATTACTTTAGTGATGGCCGGTTGCACCGACACGACTTAAAGTTAAGCAACGCTTAAAAACTTCAGATACAATTGATAAAACCTAATATTAATCAAATTTTAAATTAAACATTTTATTTATTATTTAAAATAACTTTTTCAGTGCAATATATACAATGTGTCCACTTAAGTTCGCACCATATTCGAAACTTTTTATTATTAATATTACAAAGAAAAAGTTATTCTTTATAAAAATTCTGCATGGTGTAAAACTAAAATACAATTAAAATTTTCAGTATATACGAGGTATGTTAAAAATATGAATTTTACTCAAGTGTAAAGTACTTTCATTTTTAATAATATTAAAAAATGTTATCAAGAAAATTAATTTTAAATTGTAAACTATGTTCAAATATACAGCCTTGTACCTATACAAAATGTTTAAAACGATGAGATTCTTAATTTTCCTATCGTCTACCCAATAGTAATAATGCTGTAATGGGCAAACGTTTGGTGACGTTTTTATGATAAGAAAATTATCTTGACGTCACCCATCCTTGCTTTATTTCCCAGCATAATTCCCCCGCTTAAATTGCAGATAAGAATTGGTATAAATTCGTTTATGATTTTTCTTAAAATCCTGAACTATTCCGACCTGTTTAAATGCGACTGACCGCCTGAGCCTGATTTTCTCTTGTTATTCTGCTTAATTCAATTTGTCGCGGACGAAAGTGCGGACTGCTTCTTGTGTTACGTCAACGGCACTCTGGGTCCAGTAATTCAATTTATTGTGTTCGGAAGCCTTCATCTAACTAACTTCAACCGATTTGAATTCAGCCGTTGTATAGACGCTTCTTATTTTCATTCTATACCGTAGTGTCCTGTCATAATCCTGAGCAAGATATACCTAGTTGGTTAGCCATTCAGCAGAGGCATTAAACGCTTTCTAGTATATACTTACGTCGTTACAGAACCGTCCAGCACGGCGCTAAAACAATCTGCAATATAGAAACGTCCGCAAACCAGCAGGGCGAACCAAAGAGTCTTTTCGCACGCAAAGCATTCTTTTTGTTCCGAAAAATACTTCAATAGATAACACCTTTTACGGTCAATGTCAAACTTACATTCTTACAATTACTGCTACACATAAAACTTACTTACTAAACAATATTTATTTCTTTAATTAAACGAAAATATTTATTTATGCAGAAACTAAATTATGTTAATAAAATATAGATTGGCTTTTTAGAAACCTTAAACTATAAATATGTTTAATTTATCTCTCACTTAAATGGAAACTTTTAATATAAATCATTATTTGATCATTTTCGATTTAAATAAAAATTATATTTTTCCGAAATCCTCACTAAAGTACAAAAAAATCGGCAGTAAAGTAATTCATTATACGACGTAAAAAAGAAAACAGCTGATTACATCTGCTACTTAAAGAACGTTATAAAATTGTCAGATTTTGTTCAAATTTTTGGGATTTCGGAAAAATATAATATGTACCTCGGTACTAAAATTCTTATTCATGACGCTATCGCCTCTGCAATTAAAACACATTTGTCATGAAAAATCAAACTTTAGTGCCTTGATACATAAATAACTATTATTTAAAAAATACTTTTCACTGCATTATAAAGGGTGGGCCATATAAAAGTTACATTTTAAAAGTAAATAAAAAAAACTAGTAAATATTTTTCAAATTTCCGGTTTTATTAGGAAGATGGAACCTTGAAATTTAAGAATGAAACACAACATCATTTAAATGGCGGCCACGGCTGGCCTTACAATACCACCCCATTCGCTCGACTCAATTTTTCAGTACGTTTTCGATTGTCTGGGCCTGTATTTCTTGAATGGCAACTTCGATTTCGTGTTTCAAGGCCTCAATTGTCTCTAGATGGTTCACGTAACACTTATCCTTAACGGATCCCTATAGACAATAGTCCAATGGGATCAAATCACAGCACCGAGGCGGCCAATTGACATCAAAATTTCGGCTGATTATTCGGGTTTCGAAAACAGTGCTCAAAAGTTGGACTGTTACGTTGGCTGTATGGCAAGTGGCCCCGTCCTGTTGAAACCAAATGTGGTCCTGGCCTCGTTCTTCAATTTTTGGAAACAAAAATTGAGTGAGCATGTCACGATAGCGCTCACCATTGACCGTAACGGCGGCTCCTTCATCGTTTTGAAAAAACGGGCCAATGATGCCGCCAGACCAAAATCCGCACCAAATTGTGACTCGTTGTGGATGCATCGGCTTTCCAAGGTGAAGTATGGGTTTTCTGAGCCACAAATGCGACAATTTTGATTGTTGACATATCCTGAGGTGAAAATGCGCCTCGTCCGAAAAGATGATTTTTCGGTAAAAATGCTAATCTTCGGCCAATTAATCTTCAGCCCATTGAGTAAACCAAAAACGCATCGGATAGTCTTGTGGCTTTAGTTGTTGGACCAATTGAACTTTGTAAGCCTTCATACCGAGGTCTTTATGCAAAATTATCCTTAGAGAAGTGCGGGAAATGTTCAATTCTTGAGAACGGTGACGAGTTGATGTTGATGGATTAGAGCGGGAACGAGCTGTTTTGGCAACCAACGAACCAGTTTCGTGAGCTCGCTTCACGAATTTGTCCACAACTTGACGTGATGGTATTCGATCTTTGCCCATTTTTTTTTAATTTCTCACAGTTTGGGTTGAAGACTCACCACTTCGGAAGTAAATTCTCAATATTTCCTAGTTTTCTTCAAGCGTATAGATTAACATTTCGTAAAATTCAGACTTTTAACTAACAATCTGTCAATTTGTGATGACATTTAACATTCATGTACTTCAAATAAATAGTAGTTCAAAAATTCAACCGCTAGATGGCCCACCCTTTATATGGCTTTAGTTTATCTCCTTGATACTGGTATTGCTTCATTCTAAACTATCTTTTAATAAATAAAGTTTTTAAAAATGCGTTTTAGACCTGGCGCCTTAATTTGGTTTAGCTTTTGAATTTCAAATGTTACTTTTGCAGGAGTAAATGGTTTTATTGGAAGTGACATTTGACACGGGATGTCTAGAAATTCTTCTATTTCGTTATCTCCATTGGTTGCGGTTGCTTCAAAAGATAAATGCTCTGCAAAAGTAGTTGCCTTATCAAAATTAGATTTTGCCCATGTTCCATTTGCTCTCCTGATAGGTCTTTTGGGTACTTGAGGCCTTTTAAAGTTCTTCGTTGCTCTCCAGATTGAGTGGTCCTCTTGTTTCAGGTTTGTTAAATACTCAGTAAAATGATCATTTTGTATCTCTCTTAACATGTTATAAAGTGTATGCGTTAGACGTTTGTAAATCGTTTTATCGGCAAGATTATGTGTCCTTTTCCACGTTCTTCTGGCTCTCCTCTTTTCTGCGATCAGATCTTTAACTATTAGAGGTATACAAGCAGTAGATTTCTCATGGTTTGTTTCGGTAGGGGTTGACTCCCAGGCAGCCTTTTGAATTATATTAGCGAGATGATAAGTCGCTTCTTCTAGTTCATCGGGGGTTTTTATTCGTAGTTTAAGATTTGTGTTGTCTTCCAAGTATTGTTGAAAAAGTTCCCAGTTTGTTTGCTTCGACACTAGTTTGGTATTGAGCGATTTTTTGAAATTAGATGTACTTAAGTTTATTATAACCGGCGAGTGATCTGACGACAGGTCATTATTTGCTTTTACCGTTATGAAATTGGTAGCTATACCATGGGAGATATAAATATCCAGTAAGTCGGGAAGTTTATTTAAGTCTGACAGCCAAAAGCTAGGCACTCCAGAGGAGTGGCACGTGAAGTTATTTTGTGTGATTACTTGTAATAGATTACGGCCTTTTGTTGATGTAATTCTTGAACCCCAATGGGTGTGCTTGGCATTCCAGTCGCCACCTGCAAGAAATTTACTGCCCAGAGTAGAGAAGAAACTATTATATTGGATAGTAGTGATGTTATGTCTAGGAGGACTGTATATAGCCGAGACAACGAAGGTCCAACGAAAAGAGTTGATTTTGACATTTGTAGCCTGTATGAATTCAGTTTGGTAGTTTTCGACTTCATAATGTGATATGGAATTTTTAATGATAACCGCGGATCCTGCATGGGCAGTGCCATCTGGATGCGTTGTATTGTAGATGGAGTAATTTGGTATTCAAAACATGGTTCTTGTAGTAAAATGGGCTTCACTCACTAACATAATGTCGATATTATTTAGTTGTAGGCTATTAATTCTTGTTTATGGTTTATTAACCCATTTGCGTTCCATGTCCCGATTCTTAGTATATTGGCCGTTATGGAGTTAATTTGTTTACGACAGTTGTTAATAAGTTGAGCATTGTATTATTTTGGTTCATTAATTGAGCAAACATATTTTTAAATTCGGCTAAAAAGGTGATTAGTTGTTCTCCTAGGTTGATTTGGTCGTTGGGACTTCCTTTGACGATTTGACTGTAAGTTGTCATATGGTTTATGTTTGACATCATGTTGGGTTGCAGCGGTGTGGCTAGGACAAGATTAGACGATTGTGAAGGCATCAATCTTCTATTTGATGTTGTGTGGTTATTTGCTTTGTTAAGTTTTTGTATGTTAAACAGCCTTTATAATTTGCAGGATGAGTACCCTCACATAGAGCGCATTTGGCTGGCAAGTTTCTTGGCTTTGCACACGTTTTGGTGTCATGGTCACCTCCGCATTTGACACATTTGTAATGTCTTAGGCAATAAGTCGTTGAATGGCCGTAATTTTGGCACCTTGTACATTGTATGATATCTGTCCTTTTATGCGGGGCTTCAACAGTTATTTTACAGTTGCAAAGAAATTTTTCATTATAAATGTTTTTATTGTTTGGGTTAGGTTCTAAGTCAATATAGAAAAGTGGAAGTGGGTCCTTCGTAACTCTGTGCCTTATGTTCGTTATGTTTCGAACTTTATGTTTAAGTTTTTGAAGTTCTTCTTTAATTGTATCAATCGGAATGGTGTGATGGAGATATCGAATCACTACTCTGTATGCCCGTTCTTCTTTGGGCTGATACGTGTGGCGGATAATTTTTTCTTCTCTTAAGTGTTTGATAATATTTCTGTATGTTTCTGAAGTGAATGGGTTGATTTTAACTGTATTGTTAGCGATTGTTTTGCTGTGGTATTGCTCATTCTCTGCAACTTTAGCAATATTCTCAATCATTCCATTGTAGTATGTAATCCCATATATATACATTAGCAACTTTGCCGACAGGTATGTAAAGCAGTTACATAGTCGATTCTTCAATAATTATAGCTAACATAACAGTTGGCAAGTATAAAAATTTCGAATCGCCTGCAGTAAAGTACGCAAGAGGTTGTACAATAGCAAACAAACACCGACAATCACCCGACAGCTGTTTCGTCCTTTTGGGACTCATCGAAATTTTTATACTTGCCAACTGTTATGTTGGCTATAATTATTGAAGAATCGACTATGTAACTGCTTTACATACCTGTCGGTAAAGTTGCTAATATATATAAATATAGGTGGAGGCTTAATAACTTTGGCTGTATTTTCATTTCGTTCAGAACTCTGAAGGTTGGTTGGTTCTATGTTAAACTCAGATATTGCTTGGAATCGATTTTGAGTTATGGTTTGCGGCTGCATCGAATGAATATGATCGGACGTTTTCTTTTTTTAATTACTTGCCAGGTGTGGGCGTTGCTTTCTTTCTCTTCTTCGATGTCGTCGCTGTAGCTTGTTTGTATTATCGATGGGTCACCAGAGTGAGCTGCTGTGTTTAGATAAAAGCTGTGGTTGAGGGTTGTTGGAATGTATGGCTATGAGAATAATAAGTAGGGTTACATTGTGTCTGAAAATTCTGCTGACCGCCATAGGGTATTTGTTGTTGGGTTTGTTGTAGTTGGGGTTGGTTATAACTTAAGTTAGTGGCGTTAAGATTGCCAGTATTAATTGGATACATATTACTCCATTAGTTGAAAATCGAATTAAATTTGATTTTAAGTCCAATAAATCAATATTTAAAAATATTTAAATATTTAATCGGTGCACTTGACCTATAAGGTCGGCAACGAGGCGCGTGATTTCGTTATCTCAAAAACAATTTACCGCACAAAATCAAACGCGAACTCAGAATAATAAATAAACAAACAAAGAAATACATAAGTCTAAGTCTAGGAATGTAAACACTTTAATTATCGACCAAATACCTAACAAATTATAAAACATCGAGTTCTTATAACATAAGTAAATCTACATTAACGACTCTTTTCTTAATCAACTATAAATTACAATTACTGTGTCATTGTTTACTTAATTAACCGGTTCGAAGAATTTTCTTTAAAACCTACAAAGGTATCTGTACCGAAACCACTAACCTAATATTTAAATAATCGACTTTAAATATTTTGAAAGTTATTGCCGATCTTTCGTTTCGCTTTTGTGGCGTAACAATCGCCGATTGGAATGACTTTTGTATTTGCATTTGTCACCAGAATGTGTCGTCATGTGAAATTTTAAGCACTTTGAATGTTTGGTACAGAAATCACACAAATTGCATTTAAACGGTTTTTCTTTCGAGTGAATTTTTTTGTGAGACAATATGTTGGTTTGGTAATTAGTTTTGTACTCGCACTTGTCACAGCTAAAAGGCCATTCACCAGAATGCTTCTTCATGTGCATTCTTAAGTTGTATGACTTTTTACAACAGAAATCACACAAATGGCACGTAAACGGTTTTTTTTCGAGTGAACTATTTTGTGTTTCACCAACCGGGTTTTAGTGTAAGTATTGTAATCGCACTTGTCACAGGTGAAAGGTCGTTCACCAGAATGTATCATTAAATGCTCTTTAATGACCCCGAATAGTTAGTGCAGAATTTACACAAATTGCATTTGAAAGGCCGTTCACCAGAATGTATCATCATGTGAATTTTTAAGGAGTGTGATCTTTTAGTAGAATAAACACACGAATTGCATTTAAACGGTTTTGCATTCAAGTGATTTTTTTTGTGTTTCACCAAACGGTATTTAGAGTAAGTATTGTAATAGCACTTGTCAGGTGGTTCATCAGAGGTTCCACCATTCGTGCAAGTTCGATCGTTATAGTTTGAATGAAGTTTAAAATCCGTTCTATTAGTAACAGGAACATTGTTGTGCGTTAAAATATGAGATTTTAAACCATCTTGAGGCTGTACATCGAAAGTGCCTAGTAATTGACCAAATTTTTCATGTGTCTTTACATGAAATTCCAAAATAATTTTACTGTTAGTCTGATAACCACAATCATGACATTCAAATGAGTATTCATGCATTTGTGTTTGCTGTTGAAGGCTCTGTTCGTTTGTATTAACTCCCACTTCTTTATGTGTAGACATATGATCATCAAGAGATCGACTTTCTAAGCAAGTGTAACTACAAATGTTACATTGTAAAGATCCAATCAATAAGTGAATTTGTTGGTGATTCATTAACGAGACATCATCAGAAGTTGTGTAATTGCACCGAATACATTTGTAATGATGAGTGAAAATATGATCGGTTAAATTTCTTTTGTCGTTCGTACCATAATTACAATGACAGCAATAAAAAATGCTTACTGAACTACATTCTTCAAGACACACAGGGATATCAGCGTTAAATAACAAACAATCATCTTCAACAATTTCCTCACACTTAATTCCGTCTTCTGTGACCTCCTGTTTGATTTCTTCTTTAATGAGACATGGGACATTATGCGGATGCAATTGAGTACTTAATTGGTATACATCATCGACTTCCTTCTTGCATTTGATGCATGCGACTGAGTCATTGGTGATGCTTACATCCTTCAATTAATTTAAATCGTATGCATATGGTTACATTGTAAGGTGATACTTACTACTTTCGAAGAAAACTCTTGAAATTCCGGATCTTGTTTAATTTCACTGAGACACATTTTGCACGTCATTTTGATTTCAGACATTGTTTATCATCAACTGTCAATATTTTCTTAATTCCAGTGGCGGAACATACGTTGTCCCCTTATCATTATTTTCCCACAAATGCACACACGATAAATATAAGTGTGTTAATAACCGGCTTGGGGTAATTGAAAGCGTTCTAATCTTATACGGTGCACAATCTTATGAGTATTGCACATGTATTATACATATCGATGGCCTAGGCGCAATACCACGTATCAACAATTTTGCCGAAAATATTTTTGATATTAAGTGAACATTGCGCGCCATCTATTAGAAGCTCAGCGTAATAACTTGCAAAATAAACGCGGCAAATCGGAATTTGCAATAACACGTATCAACTGGAGTCGGTAACTGAGTGGAAATAGTACGTATCATCAGTGTTTATATGACAAGCAGGATGGATGATTTTTGCTCTCGCCATTTTTTGTGTTTTTGTGAAAATTAAAGGTAAGTTTCTATTTTTTTTTCTGTAAAACATAGTAGGATGGTTTCTTCTATTTATCTAATTAATTATTTTATTTAATATCGAAATAAAAACTAGTTAAAGATTAAAAGTTCATTTGTTGATACGAGGTATTATAAATTTGCTCATAATTATGTTACGTGCTATTTCAAACGGCAATTTAAAAAATATATAATACTTAATGATGTTATTGTCGCACTATCTCTATATTATTATGTTTTTTGTATATTTTATGCCGATACGAAAGCCGAAAAATGTTTTTCCCTATTCCGTGTCTATTAGAGCTAAAAAGTATTTGGGGATAAATTTGGCGGTTATTTCAAAATTCACAACTTCTTTACAAAAAGATTATTATCTTCCGGGTGGAGCCCTTGCTCCTTGTTATATACCTATGTTCCGTTACGGTTGGTTGATGTCGATCAGTGACGGATGGTTGATTTTCGATGGTTGGTTGTTCTTCTGTTTTGTATCGACTAATTTTGTGGCGACATTTGTTTTCTTCGTTTTTGTGAAGAGTTAGTTTCCACGTGTGGCTTAATCGGTAACCATCTTGTTTTTGTTTTTCATAATTTCTAAGGATTCTCTGATTATCCTTGGATAGTAGTTGTTAGTCCTTGATAGAACTTTAGCTTCCTCGAAGTTGATGATGTGTTGCATTATAGAAGAAACCAATACAATTCGAGGTAATGACATTCTTCAACGTGCACTGGAAAGCAGTTTTCTTTTCGAAAATGAAGAAAATATTGTCGATATTTTGCCACAAGATATTCATGAAACGACTTATCAGGAGATACATGTTTTGGAGAATGCTCAGTCCTGTCCTGTAGAAAAAAACATAGAAATAATTTTTGAAGAGCCTGTTGAGAAAGAAAATGACGCTCGATCAAATGAAGAAGATATCCCGCATGATTCAGACTTCGTCCCTGGTGAAGAACACTTCAGTTCAGACTCAGAATTTGAAGAAGAAGGCGCTAGTGAACGACAAAAAGTTGTTCTGCCCAACGAAGTGGAACTAGAAAAAGAGACAGGTTTCATTGATCGGCAAGAAGGCAGGCACAACAATGAAGGCGATGTGGAAATGCATGAAAATAATTAAGAAAAGAAACGTCGAAGAAAACCTGATAAAGACGAATAGCCTAGAGCAAAAACAAGAATCAGGAGGATGACTGGAGAAGAGTACATAGGCTATACCAGAAACAGACAAGGCAAAATTTTTCATAACAATCTAAGATCAGCTAGAGTAATGGGACCAACTTGTACATCTTCTAAGTGTTTAAAATATAAGAACAGATTTTGCCGCTCGATATCTGAAGAAGAACGAAACCAAACTTTTTCCAGTTTTTGGAAACAAATGAACTAAGATGATTTGCCAGTGATAGTGTGGAGCGATGGCTGCGGCTACCAGAATCGCAATGTGGTACTCTCGAATGCACTGCTACAATATGCCGTTAAAAACAAAAAACTCGTAGCACAAAAATACTTGGAACCCGGACATACACAAATGGAATGTGATGCTGTCCATAGTTTAATTGAAAGAAAACTAAAAATCGGGAAATTACATTACCTTATGATTATGTTACTAAAACCCGTGAAGCAAGACAAAAACCGACTCCTTTAAATGCAGAAATTTTGACGCATAAAATATTTAAAAATTATGATAATAAAGATCTTATGAGGTACAGAAGTATAAGACCTGGACGTTGTACAAATGACCCCACTGTCAATAACCTGAGAGAACTGCATTATTTTCCTGAAGGCACTATAGGATATAAGATTAATTTTTCAAACAAATTCGAGATTTACCACAAAGATCCGGAAATAGATAATTCTAGCTACGTACTTGAAGGCTTGTTCCCAGACCAACTAAAAATATCTGCCCAAAAATTTTTTCACCTACAAGACATAAAATCTACACTTGCACCAGAATTTCATGGATTTTACGACTCTTACAATTTAATAAAGACTAATTATTATTAGTGCAATATAGTTGTTAGAAGTTTTTCAGTTACCAAAGGTGTTACATGTGTACCTAATTAGATTAAGGTTTACTCTTTAATGTTATTTTTTTAGTGCCATTTTTTATTAGAAAATGTAAAATATCTTAGATTTTAACTAAAAGTGGTTTTATGTTTTATTTGGACGTTACTTATTATTCATAATGTTTTCTTGTTCCTATAAAAAGTTGTAATACAAATTTTTTAATTTTGGTACTATATTAAATTTTGTGTATTTTTGGTCAAATACCACTTATCAACATCTGGTTCAACAGGCAATACCACGTATCAAACCGCATTGCCAGAAAAATAATTTTAAAACATTTTTTAGGATATTGTTGTGTAAAATCTACAATTTTTAGCTAGACATATATAAATTGCCTACTAGTGCCCTGTAACAAAGAAATAATACACTTTTTTGTCTCTCCTGAAAATTTGTCAAAATGTTGATACGGTGGTATTGCGCCTAAGTCATCGATATATTAAAGTAATTTTAGTTTAAGTAAACCAGTGTAGGGTATAAATGTAACTTAAATGGGAAAAATAGAGAACAAGTTTGTAGTTTTTGAATCAACCACGGTGGCGTTGCATACCACGGTTCAGTTCTTGGCGCCATGTTTTGAACGTTGTGATTATGTTATGTGATTATGAACTATAAATCTTGCAAAATTAAGTTTTATGTGGTGTTAATTATTTTGTTGTTTAGTGTTCGTTTTCATTCTTCGATAACATAAAATAAATTTATTATTATCGTTATTTATATAATAATGAAATGAGTATGATTGTTTTTCTTTTAAAACACATTGGTATAACATTTTAAAACATTCAACATTTATTATTTAAACTTGAGTTTGGATTACCTGACTTTTGATAAATATACTTTCCCAAAATATTTAGGAATTGCTTGGTTTCATCACTGAAAGGACCTATAGTCTCCACTGCGAAAGGGATGAATGTATAACCATTCTCGATTATGCATTTGTATTTACATTTTTTCTTATTTGCAGCATTCTGTGCTATCAATCTGTAACTGATGTAGGTTGCGATTGCCACGTGAAAGGAAGGGAGATCTCACCCAGTTTTTTGCCGTCACCTCGCAAGAATTCTACTAGTTCCAAAACTGATGTTATTTCTGCAGAGGACAATGTACGTCTGATAATTTCATTTAATTGGGCGTGTCGAAATTATCTGCCTGCGCCGTTTTTACAATGAAATCTATATAGTCCCAAAGAATCGACATTGTCCTCAAAAATACATGTGTGAGGCTGGCAGGTCTTACTTCCCAAACGCAATTCTATCGAAATCTGAAAACTGTCCCAATGCATTTTGAGGAACTGACGATACCCATGCACCAAACTAGGGGGCACAGGATACATTGTATCTTGCTTAATATTAGTTTTATTATTGGGCGCCAAACATGATATCAGAAAAATTATAAATTAAGTTATTACCGCAAAAAAAGAAATAATTTCTTTTAGAACGACGGGTATACAATAATTAAAAGACCTTACGTTTAATCAACGGTTTAATAGTTAATGAACGGTGTTGAGACCATGTGATAATAATTCTCCAGCTGCGTTGATGATATCGGCAGCTGTCTGGATTCGATAGGTAGAGAATCGCCAAAAAATTGTATTTAAGATCCTTGAAATACAAAACTATGGAACGAAACAAAGAGTATGTAGTAAAAAAACAGCTCTAAGCTGCTTTTTCAAAAAAATATAAATACAAAATACCATACAGATATACGATTATTATTGGAGTTGTCCCAAATTGCAATTAACTAGTATTATTAATTTGGGAATTAATAGCCTCGTCAAGCTCACAACCTTACTTTATGAAGGCATGGGTAAAATAAAAATTTCTTTCCCATTGAAAGGCCAACCGATAATAATAACGAATTAAAATAAAATTCGAAAATATTATTTCCACTGAAGAATAAGGTGTTGCCTATGCTAAAGTATAACAATTGGATTGCTACATTACATATTAAGTTATGAATCAAACACTTGGAAGCGCTAATTTCACTCCATTTGTGGCTACATTAGAATGTTATGTGCAAGTAACAAGCAAACAAAAGATTTTGGACAGATCGCTAAGAAACAGGTGAAGAAACGAAATCCTAAACTCAAAGAAGATCGAATCCACAAACTACATTATCGACCCTAAACGTAAATAAGAAAGCACGTACTTGAAATTTAGTTTCCGATTCTAAACTGTAGATAGCGCTAATTATTTTTTAAATTTTAGAGTTGTTACTGTTTATTAAATTCACAAACTAATAAATTGTGACAGATAAATAACATACAATTGTGATGAGCACATAAGCTAAACATATTGCATTTTTGTGTTGAATAAAATCATTTTATATTGAATGTGAGCATGAGACTTTAATTATTATTATTCTTTTGATTGTTATCATTTAAATGACTATATCCCATAGGCTTGGATTCTTAATAATAATGTGGTTTATGATTTAAACAAAATTTTAATTTACAGAAAAATAATCAAACGCATAATTCTAATAAATGTGAATATAATCTTGAATAACGTTACGTGTACGGCTTTGCGTAAGTAATAATAAATGTTACAATTTTATTTAATTTTAAACACGCAGGTTTAAATATACTCATTTAAACTAACCTTGTCCAATTATATCCGATGTGTACGTACGACCTTCAACGGTTTCTCGGCAGTAAACTCTTGGCGCTGGATTACTTCATCAATTTTTCCTTACTGTTAGTTATTCTTACATTTTTCCATTTTGGTTTATAATTGTTTATGCTTTCTTCACCGACAAATTTATTTGATTATATTTGTAATACTACTTCGCAGGCTTTTTCAATGATGCGCAGCTTAACTTTGGTTTTTTTTAAGCCATTTTTTAATAACTGGGTAAATTAATTATATAACCACTAGATTACCCCCAGGCCCCTAGGAGCTTCACGAACAAAGTAACACCGTTCCCTCAAGTGCGTTGCCTTTCCTACCAATGCAACAGCACGCCGCGCAACGTGAACAAAGAACAGCGGTGATAAGAAAAATATAAGTTAAGGTAACATTTCTTTTAGTAATTAGCGAAGAACACTCCCTATTAATTGTTTAATGCACGGACTCAAAATTATACGTCCATCATTCTTTACTGCCCGAGAGTGTCTCCTTCCCCACTTTCACTTCGTTTCCTTACGTATACGCACAATCTTACTACTAGACATTATACAATCACTGCAATATGTGAATAATTACTTTTAGTAAAAGAGTATTGCACATTTTAGTGTTACGTTTTATTGTAATGCAATTATATATTCGCCCAATGCATGCGATTGTTTAAGTTCATTTTCATACTTAATTTATATTAAAAATTTTCCCAAACAACAGATGAATCAGCCACTACTTTACCCATAGTAGCCGTACTTTACCGCATTGTGTGTAAAAATCAAGTTTCAAAACTAGTATGAACAACTGAAAAATGTACTTTACAGTTCATGAGGCCATGTCTATACAATATAATTATATGACCTTGCTCAATTACTGCAATATGTGACTTTGCGGGTATATCAAATTAGAGCGAGAGCTGCTTTTTACTTTGACGGGTATTGTGCGTCCGGAAGAAAATAAACGTACCTTCAATTTCATGCCTATTAGGTGTATTATGAAGATTTTTATCTTTGTCGCTTTTACCTTTTAGATTAATTTGTTGCCCAGTTACTATTAATTCAATTTCAGGGTGATTAATGACTAATTATATCATAATTATTGTTATTCATATCTAATTGTACAAAGCGTACGACTGAATGAACGAAAAATTATCAAAGGTTAATGTTATGTTTGGGGTTGCCGAGTTATCATACACTAATCTCACACTATATTCTTCATTAATATAAATAATCTTACACCCATATAAGTTATTAAGTTAATATTCTTTGCATATCTTTCTTGTGAAAGCACGTCTTGCTTATTTAGCTGCCCGACGGGAAGTGACGTTCGCTTACCCCCCTCTAGTATATACGTACATCACACCCTACATTTACATTTTACTTAATATAAAATCTTTAAAATTTGCAGGCGCTTTCTTAACTCTAACAGATTTCCTTAACACTAAATTATTACTTACAATTTCGTTACCAGCGCTTACTCTAATAGGTGTGTCCTTTCCGCCTACATGCGTTTGATTTACCCGAATTTCATTATTACAATTTGCTCTAGAATGTGTTCCAATCGTGTCCGTCTGCGTTTTGTTTGCTTTACTAATGCCTGGAAATACAATGCGATTAGCTACTGTTAATCTATTGTTTCCTACCTTAGTGTTCATTGTCGGTTTTATCAATTCCTTCCTTGCATACCCTTCTTGTAGTAATTGATTATTACTACCTGCGTCTTGAATTTGGTTAATATGTCTCTTCCATAATTGTCCTTCTTTCAGCTTGCAGAGATACGTCACTTGTCCAATTCGCTCCTCTACTCGCGCCAAAATCCATTCTTTTTTATTTGGTTTCCTGTAATCTCTTACTAACACTGTGCTCCCGATAAGAAATGTTCTTAACTTTTCCCTTCCGAAAGATTTTCTTTGGTACTCTTGAGCCTCCTCCATTTTCCGTTGCATGATCTCTCTTCCCTTCTCAGTATCTTCTTTTAATAAGTGAAATCTTGTTCTCGCTTCCCTTCCTAGAAGCATTTTCATTGGGGTTTCTCCGGTACTTGCATGCTTGGTTGTTCTATATCCAAACAAAAACTGATTGATTAAAGTTTCCAATTTTAGTTCTTTAACGGTACTTCCAATTAACGCAGTCTTTATTTTGTTCTTGAATGTCTTAACAAAATTCTCTGCTTGTCCATTACTTTGCGGGTTGGCTACTGGAGTTGTTATATGAGTATTTAGGTAATCCAAATGTTGAGAAACAATCCCGAAATTTATCTTCTGTCTCGTCTGCTGAAATATTTTTCATATGGTAAGCTACCGGATACTTGCTGTATGCATCGATTATGATTAATATTTGCTTCATTCTGTTTTTCCATGGGGTTTTACTATTTTTTTAGTTTCCTTATTATGTCTCTAATTTCATCTTTTATTAGGGCGGCTGAGTTTTCTATTTTGGTTTTTTTTTGTAGCTACATTTCTTTCTTCTCTTTCTGAACTTGCAGTTTCCTCCAGATCCGGCAGATCCTGAAAATATTTTTTCCAGCCATATTGTAATGTAACTCAGGTACCTGCAAAAGCAAGATTTAAATAGCCCACCAGAACACAAGCGCGCTTGGTCGGTCGCAAGTGAAAGGTTCCTACGACATTCAATTAAAACATGACACTTTCTGCTAGTTTAACTGATGCTCATGTTGTAATGTTGTAGTAGACACACAAATTAAATAAAACGCAAACGTGGAGATTAACGAATTTATTAGAATGGTAACAAAAATAAATTTGGAATGGAAGCAAAAAAAAACAAAATGGGGGGCTCCTCTCTGCCTAGATAACCCGAGGAAAGAGAGGTAGAAAACCTCAGGTTAAATCGACATAACACAAACAAACAAAAATTATACCAGTAAGGGTCTATTGGGTTCGAGATCATTGTTCGACCGATTTGAAAAATTAGAGGTCCTCTTACACAAATATAAAACCAAAAACACAGGAGTGTCGTTAATCAGAAATAATATAATCCAGCCCATTTTCACACACAATGCGATTGAAACTGAAGAACGTTATAGTGTCGTCAAACCTGATGGTTTGCAAGATGGGTCACAGTGGCCCTATTTTTCGGGTTTGCACTGCGAATGTTCTTAAGAACTTGGGAAGCATCAAAATGAGAAGTACAAATTTCAGCCATTGTAACTCTGATTATAAAGATTAAGTTTCACATACACAAAAATCAAATGAGTAAAGATCAAGAGGCAAAATGGCTGTTGTATCCTCTCTCGCAACAAGGCCGACTCTCACATCTGGATTCTTATTATTTCCAACTCAAACAAAACACTCCAAAAGATAAAAAAAAGTGATTAACGTTTACATTCGTGTACGACCTTATTCTGCAATTATTGCAAGTTATTTACACCGCTACCCGGGATCCTTACTAGTTACACCAAAGACAAAAACGGCTATTCTAAACACGTGGTCAAACTATGCTTACATGCATCATAATATATGTATATGATTGATTACACAAAAATAGGGAAAAAAAACTTATTACTAATGTTAAATTACTAAGAGATCACCCCACAATTTAATAACTTTGTTTAAAAATGTTTTAATACAGACCTAGAATTCGTCACAAAAAAACGTTGCTAGCGTCTCTAAAAACGGGAACAAGATGCCGCGTTTAACAAATCAACTCCAAACCATCCCTTCTCATTCTAGTGCTACCCTCTAAACCGTGCGCGCAAAATACAAACTAATAATATATACAGAATGGTGCAAAAGTAAAATACATATAACAAAAGAAACTACCGCGTAAAATTTAAATTCAAATCGAGCCATTTCACTATGACCTATTAATTTGAAGGATCTGTTTTAATTATTTGTTTTCCCATTATTTTGTTTCCTATTTCTTTATCCTACTATTTTTTCATCAATTTAGTGACTGGCATTTGTATTTTCCCATAATAATTTTCCAATTCAATAAAGAATTTAGTTACTGTTACTTCTATTTTACTTCTAACTTAGCAGTTGACGAGATATGTCAACTAACTACTGATGTAGTACTTGTTAAGTGTGTAATATAGCTATTTATGTGAAAAGTCCATAATCTACGTTTTTATAGACGTGACACTATGGCGAGACCATACAAACGATATTATAGACAAGATGATTTTATGGTCAATTTTACTCAAACCAATGAACTGCAGAAAGGATTTGTAATACCGAAGAATATGTATAGTGTAGTCGTATTTGCGTTTGTTTATAAATTGACAGTTTTTTTCTAAAAATCCACATAGGTATAAAGTAACAAAAAAGGACTATTCCATTAGGAGGAACAAAATGGCCGAAAAAGTGTATCATAAACAGAACGAAGTAGACTAGTTGACCATAAAATAATTAACATGAAAATAAATAGCTTTAGTTGAATAAATAACATTGAGACATAATAGATATATTTGACGGTATTTAAGTGTTTTCTATTCGTTAATGGTATTCAAAGAATAATAAGATTACATTTGATCTGACTGAACTACAACCCAAGTGCGAAGTGTATGTTCCGCCACTGGAATTCAATTTGATTCTAATGTTCATGCAAGTTGCCAGATTGGGCGAATAATAACAAATTGAGCGTTATTTTTTCCAAATTTTGCGCCACCTTGGGCGATAAATGAAAACTCATAATGCGATTTCAAGCGCATTTGCTTATTTTAGTCAGTTTCATCGAATAATATATCTACGACTAAGAAGCGACACCGAATGACAGTGTTGCTTCTTTGTTCTTTACCGTAGTGAATATTCTTTGGACCACAAACAAAAACAAATAGGTTAACGAACACATTTGTTGTAAAACTTTGTTCTTTTCTAAGATTATGTTAACTTTCTTTAACTCTAAAATGCATGAAAATAAATCTAATAAAAATGATTCAGATGCTTTGAATAATACAATTGATGTTTTCGCGAAAGTCCATAATTCTATTAAGAGTACTGATGCACATTAACTTTATTTATTAAAATACATTTTTATTTAAATAATACATCTAATTTATTTTACCTGCCGCTTGGTTTAGAATAAACGAATAACAATTACTTGAAAATAATTCTACATTTTTGAACTTGTATGTTCAAAAGTTTATTGACCGATTTCAGCGACATCTGTTGATTATTTTTGCGCCTTGCAGAATAAATAATTTGGCAACGTTGTGTTTATGATCAAAATGTCTGACATGACAACAGTAACATGTAGAACTTGCTTCAAAGAAATTAAGCAAGACCACGAATTTCAGTTAGTGTACAATAATATAAAGTTGGAGTTTCCATTGGAACATGTATGTATTATCGTAGACATTAATTCAGTTATCTGATTCAAATCGATTCAAGGATGTGACCATTACCGAGAATCCAGTCGCATGTATTAAATGCAAGAAGGAGGTCGATAATGTACACCAATTAAACACTCAATTGCATCCACCTCTAATTAAAGAAGAAATTAAACAGGAGGTCATCGAAGACGGAATTAAGACCGAGCAAATTGTTAAAGATGATTGTGTGTTACTTAATACTGATATCCCTGTGTGTCTTGAAGAAAGAATTTCAGGGAGCATTTTTTATTGCTATCAGTGTAACTATGGCACTAACGACAAAATTAATTTAACCGATCATATTTTCACTCATCGTTTCAAATGTAATCAATGCAGTTACACAACCCCTGATGATTTCTTATTAATGAATCATAAACAAATTCACTTATTGGTTGGATCTTTGCAATGCAACATTTGTAGTTATACTTGTATAGAAAGTCGATCACTTGATGATCATAAGTCTACACATCATCAAGCGGGAGTTGATACAAACGAACAGAGCATTTATCAGCTAACTCAAATGCACAAATATTTATTTGAATGTCATGATTGTAGTTATCAGACCAATAGTAAAATTATTTTGGAATTTCATGTGAAGACACATGAAAAATTCGGTCAATTCCTATGCAAAGTGTGCCGTTTTGATGCACAGACGGAAGATGGTTTAAAATCTCATATGTTAACGCACAACAATGTTTCTGTTACTAATAGGAGGCATTTTAAACTCCCTTCAAAGAATAATTATCGAATTTGCTCCAATGAGCTAATTGAGAAGGTCATATCATCTCAATATTCGACTAGTAACCGAAAACACTTCAGCCAAGATTCTAGTAAAAAGTCTTTCTTTTGTAACAACTGCGACTACAAAAATAATTTTAAATCCAATTTAAAAGTGCACATGATGAAGCATTCTAGTAAACAAAATTTTAGTTGTAACAAATGCAGTACAATACTTCCTCTATATCTCTTTTGGCGAGACACAAAGAAATTCACTCGAAAGGAAAACCGTTTTCGTGCAATTTGTGTAATTTCACTTGTAAAAAATCAAACAACTTAAAAATACACATAATGAAGCATTCTGGTGAACGACCTTTCAGTTGTGACAAGTGCGACCACAAAACTCAATACAAATCTAATTTGACGATCCACAAAAGAAACATTCGAAAGAAAAGGTTTTTAAATGCAATTTGTGTAAATTCTGCACTATGTATTCGCGGTCATTAAAAGATCATTTAATGATACATTCTGGTGAACGACCGTTCAGCTGTGACAAGTGCGATTACAATACTTACGCTAAATCTCATTTGGTGAAACACAAAGCAATTCACTTGAAAGAAAAGCCCTTTAAGTGTAATTCGTGTAATTTCTCCACTAAATGGTCAAAAGGCTTAAAATACACATGATGAAGCATTCTGGTGAACAACGTTATTGCTGTGACAAGTGCGACTACAAATCTAATTATAAATCAGGTTTAAAACTGCACATGCGAAAGCATTCTGGTGAACAACATTGTAGCCGTGATAAGTGCCACTGCAAAACTAATTATAAATCTTGTTTAAAACTGCACGTGGTGAAGCATTATTGTGAACAACTTTTAAATGTGATATGTGCAACTACAATGCTTATGGCAAGTCGTATTTGGAGAAACACAAAATAATTCACTCGGAGCAAAAACTTTTAATACAATTTATGCAGCAACGATGGAAACATCTTAAAAAAGGAAATGACGAAACTTTCGGTGCAACGCTAATGTCGAATTGATTTTCACTATAAGAATGTATATCATTTAAATGCAGTGCCTGTGATGTCAGCGTTAAATACTTTAAAAGTGGACAACCCTAAAACATTCTAGTGAACAACCCTTCAGCTGTGATAAGTGATTTTATTTTTAGTACTCCATGTTGACTATGTATTTCCGTTCAACTTTCATGTTTTAATTGATAGTATATAACAAAGGGCTAAAGTGCTTTCTTAATCCTGAAGACAATGTTAATTGTCTTACCTAATACAGAAATACTATAGGTAACTAACTTATTCATGCGTACAAATTTCATTTTAAATTTCCTACTTTAACAGTGATAATTAAATAATTAAAGCTTATCAACAAATCGATAAGTGATTATGAAAATTGTCAGTCGTATAGAGTTGCGTCACAAAAAATTTATCACAAAAGCTGTAGTAAAGAATCGAATGGTGATATTATTATTTCCTGGAAAAGTCGGGATCCCGAGTAGATGGCTATAAACTTAAGAATTTTAAATGGCATCATATGTTAAATGTAGTATCGTTGAAAAGATCTTTAAAAAATAAGCAACTTTTGTAGGTAACGTTTTCTTACTGCCACGCTTGTGGACTAATATTCGATTAGTGTTCAAAATTTCTTCCATTTACTACTAAACACTGTTGAGTTCTTCTAGTTATCAATCAATTATTTATTGTGCCTAGAAATACAAATAGTATTTTTGCACTTGTCTTAATTACAACATGTACCTATACAGGGTGTCCCACCGGGAACGCCATCGATAGATTATAGGAAAACAGTGGATGGGAAAAATTTGAAAATTTGGTAGTATACTAACATCGACGGGGACAGTTCCGTTAAAATATTTTCAAGATGGTGGCACTTCCGGTTACACCGGAAGTAGGTGTCAACTTGCTTATTTTAAATGAAACACCCTATATATTGTTCCTTTTTTAGATTTTGCACAAAATTCTAGACACATTTTGTGTATAATCTTCTATACCTAAGTCTAACTGTTTTGAACTTATTTTGAATTTTATGTCAAAAATTACGTTTTCAGGGCTAAACAAAATTATAAAATTTTCTATACTAATGCCTTTATTATTTAATTGGAATAGGTTTTCTTGTAGCAGGGGACCTATTTTAGTGGGCTATGTCAATATTTTGATAATAAATTAATACAGGGCGATAAAAAAAAAGGATTAAAATAAAATTCAAAAACACGTCAAAAGTCATTTTTTTTAAATGCAAGCACCCTGTTTTTATAATTTTATCTTATTTAGCATCAAAATAAGGTAGACTTTGTACAAGGTTATCTATTCAAAAAATTCATAGTTTTCGAAATATTGGTAATTTAACTTTATTTTATTATTAAAATATTGACATAGCCCACTAAAATAGGTCCCCTGTTACAAGGAAACCCATTCCAATTAAATAAAAAAGGCATTAGTATAAAAAAATTTTATAATTCTGTTTAGGCCTGAAAACGTCATTTTTGACATAAAATTTTAAATAAGTCCAAAACAGTTAGACTTAGGTATAGGACATTATACACAAAATGTTTCTAGAATTTTGTGCAAAATCCAAAATTAGAATAATATATAGGGTGTTCCATTTAATATAAGCAAGTTGACATCTACTTTCGGTATAACCGGAAGTGCCACCATATTTTAACGGAACTGCCCCCGTCGATGTTAGTATACTATCAAATTTTCAAATTTTCCCATGCACAGTTTTCCTATAATCTATCGATGGCGTTCCCGGTGGGACACCCTGTATATAATAATATAATATATGTACAATATAAATAATATAAGTAAAACTAAAGACGTAATTACACAGAATTTAAAATATGTAAAAGTATATAACACGCTACAAGAGAAATTGCACAAACAGTAAAGTTTAGCAATAATAAAATTATTAGACTATCATTAACATAATCCCACTTCTTAGATGTGTTTTTACGATTTTTTAAAATAATAAGATTCTTTTACCTGACTGGGAAGAATATTGTATAAATCAATTTGATGACTGTTATTTTTTGACTTAGATAGCCTATAGTAAGGAGTTCTCAGTTCCTTAGCCCATCTGATATCTGTGTGTGCTGCTGTTAGTCGGGAAACACGCTTTGTTTTTATGAATCTCTAACGGAGCACAATATATAAAAATCGTTGGTAGAGGTTTGATCTGAAATTTACTAAATAAAACTTGACCTGGGTCTCTAAAATCAGCAATGGTCAATCTGCCAGCGTCGAAAGCATGTCGGTCTTCCTAATAAAATTTGTAAGCAATAAAATAATTTGTAGTGCTATGTAAATGCATTTATTACACAAAAAGAATCCCAATACTTTTAAGTATGTAACGGTTGCAGTTCACAAATAATAAGAAATAAAATAAAGTGACAGCTCTAGCGATGCAACCTAGAAAAGAAAGAACAATAATATTGAGCTCGAAGTAGCGCACTAAATTCGTGGAAGATCCCGTATTTATAAGCGTTAACACAGCAATGTTCGGCTGAGTCGGTGAGATGGGGGAGGTCCTTGAGAGAACTGAAAGAAGTAACTACTGGGTAACAGAGAGAAATAAAACCGACCAACACGAATTCAACAGGTTTTACTTAAGGGCTACTACGCTATTCAAACATGACACAATTCAGTTAAGTTTTCGTTTATTAACTCCAAATTAAATGTAGCGTACCAATTTAAGATTGGTGATTAAGGAAACTTGACGTACACACGGTAACTTAAAAACTAGTATTACACTCGTTCTAATACGGAATGTAGCTTTCGCCAATCCAAAAGGCGTTTTGTTTTAGTTTACCCCACATTAATGACAGCGCCCCAACTCTGAGGGAGTTAGTGCCAACAACACCGAGCGTCGGTGGATAGAGGCCACCCCGAATAACAATTCGCTTAACCACTAAGGATAGAACCGCTTAATGTCCCGCCCCCAGGAATTATCCAGAAAGCAAGATATGAGTAGAGGATAAGGTCAAGACACTTGGGCGAAAATCGGTCGGATGTATATTTTCACATTAATTTATCGTGCAATTATTGAAGCTACATTGAAATTTTACATGTAGTTTTTAGCTTCGTAAAGCACCGACAATCGCCCAAAAGGAAGAGAGAGTCCTAAGATGTCTGCCTGTCGTTTCGATTAAAAATTCCGAATAAACCGATCCACCAATAGGAAAACGTTGCATGCGCGGTAAATTTGATTTTCATTGCAATGCGCAACTCTTGTGACCCATGTCCGTGCTCGAGTATTTTGAACCGTAACAAGTATGTGTTACAATCATTGCCATAACTAAAATTATGGAATAAAATGAAAACCACACATGAAGGAAAACAAGTAAATTAAACACGCGCAGACTAATACTTACCTGAAGGAACACACGATAATAAAAAGGTCAGTGACACAGCTGTATTAGTTTTTCAGAATTTATTTTCTGCTCTATTTGAATTTTTGTAAACGCAAGGTAATAATATAGGTACGCATGTTGGGTCATACTCTCATGTATTTTTTGCTTATGTGAAGACGAATGTCTTAAAGCAAAGCAATCGAAACAAGTAAAGCGGTTATCACTTAATAATTTAAGAAGACTACGGATTGCAGATGCTGGCATTTTTGAATGATTTAAAGAAAACTCATATAACTATGTCTTCTTCAAAGAGTTGTAGCTCACTTAGGAAGCATTTCGGATTAAGGTAATTTGAGTTTAATCGACATAAAATAACCTATAGTAGTTTTCGTTTGGCAGAAGAGTTTCTAAACACCTTGTATATTGTAATAAATAAATATTAAGATGGCTACGAATCTGTCGATTCACAAGATTTCATACACAAAATTCAGCTTTACATATTAATTTCCTTACAAATTTGATTTGGATAACTTTGTCTTGATTGCCACAGACCAGGGCAAAAAGGCTTAATTGGAACACGAAAACATTTAATTTCTTCCAAGGAAAACTGTGAGAAACTTCGTTTTCTTGTGAAAATGTGTACCTAAACAAACTTTACGAATCAAATACGTTACAGCGAAATGGTACAAACATATAAACATATTCTGCTTACAATTTTGAAAGCTGTCGTTTGATGCTAATGTTTTATTTAACTTTAAAAATGTAATGTTTAGGTTTCATTCGATTGTTTTTTGTCCTGGAATTTGCTTGAAAATAGCACTGAAAAAGTAAATTATCAAAGAGACCTTTAAGCAAGATTTATAAACATGGGCAACGTAAAAATTTCTAGAAATTATCAATTACCAGCGTCGAAAATATATTGGTCCTCATATTGAAAAATCAAATTTACAAACGATAAAATCATTTGTAGTGCTACATAAATGCATTCATTACACAAAAATAATCGCAACAGTATTAAGTATGTGTTAAAATAAGTGTCTTCAACAAAACTATGAAATTACACAAGAAAAGAAAAACAAGATCGTAACAAGTGCAGTGTGATACTTACCTCAGCGAATTTTAACAAGGAACCACACAATAATATTACCGTCAGTACACAATTGTATTAACTTTAACAAAAATTATGTTTTCTAAGTTATAAAATTTGTAAACACGAATTGCATCTAACGCGCATTAAGAGATTATATTAATAGCATACATGTTAGTAACTTTAGGTGATACCAAACGTAAATAACTAGCGTTTTAATTTTATAAACGCAAGGTAACTAAGTTCTAAAAGGTATTATACTCATGTTGAGTCATGCGTTCATATATAAATTATTATTTTATTATTATTTTTTTATCAAATAAAGAAGACGAATGTCTTAAAGCAATCAAAACAAGTAAATTGCGATTATTCGTTAATAATTTAAGATAACTACAGATTGCAGATGGTGGTCATTCAGTACGTTACTTTAACCAAAGTAACGTTTTCAATTATAAAGTTTTGGCAAAATTTCTTAAAAGAATCAAAGTTCCTTCTCATCACAATAATTAAATTACATTTGTGAATAGAATAACCAAAAAACCACTACAATCAATATTCAAAATTGGTAAAATTTATTTTTCTTCAAGCGACAATAAAACGGCATATTATTGAACTTGGCAGGCATTTAAAACGCTAAAATGAATGTATTAATAAGTTGACAAGAAAAAAAGAAATGATTTGTGATCGGGAAGAAGATAAAATAATAATAGGCGATTTTAAGGTAGGTATGAAAAAGGAAATAGGGGGACTGCTGGTAATTGGGAAAGAGAAAAGAAGAGTGTCAATGCGTAAAAATATAAATGGAAAGGGAAGAAAGTCAATGAAAATATTGGAGGAACGAAGATGCAATATTTTAAATGGAGAACAGTATTGAGGGAGAATATGCTTCACAAGGAATCAGTAACAGAATACGTAACAGTGAATAAAAGTGATAGAAAAACTAAGAACAGGAGAAAGTGGGGAGTTCGATCAACAACCGTACTATTAAAGAATGGATGAAGCAGTAGAAAAATAAAGCTACAGATTAAAAAATAGCAAGAAATAGAGGAACAGAACGTGGGAGGAGACAAAACAGAGTTAAAAAGGAAAAGAAAGGTGGAGGCTAAACAAAACTTAAAAGAGGAATGTAACAAAAGAAAAAAGAATTGAAGAAAAAGATAAAGAATATATAAAAGCGATAGAGTATATAAACGTATAAACAAAGTGAGAAACAAGTAGAAGACCAGATAAGGAAAAATAGATTGAATAACTGCATAGAACTTACATAAGGGGAAAAGATATTTAAAAAGGGTGGAATAATGCGAACGGGGATAAAAGGGAGGTTTGAAAAGAAGAAGTAGAAGCAATGAAGGTGAAAAAAGGAAAAGCAGACACAAAACAAGAAGAACAAGGGATAATACACTAGAGAAAAGATGAAGAAACGTTTGAAAACGATTGTTACGAAACCTTGGAGAAAAGTAATATTATGTCCGACTTACAAAGTAGGAAGAAAAGAATGAAGCAAAAAAGGAGTAAGTACTGTTAACGTCGGATATAAAATTTATGGAGACAACAGAATTTAAAAACGAAGGAGGAAAGGTGTAACGCTCTCTTCCAGGAGTATTAGCATAAGCAACGATTATGGTCGACAAGCTAACGAGAGGAGTAATGGGAATGTGAAGAAATCCAAAATGATATTTTAAAAAAATGAGGGAGGAAAAAAGAAAGAAGTAGGAACAGATTAAAGCACGATAACAAAGATGAAGTACAAATAAAGAGAATTGGCCCAAAGGAGAAATAGAATATTGGGACAAGTGTGAGTGATAGAAGAGACTTAGAAAGTATAAATAAAAGAAAAGAAGATGGTTGTTCGTAAAGTTAGTAGAGAGAGTATTGCTGAATGTGTTGAACAAAGAACTAAAGAGAGGGGTTAAAGAGGGTAAAATGGCGAAAAAAAAGATTGAATAAAGAAAGTGATGGGGAAAAAGGAAAAAAGTTTAGTTGTTTTTTTTTGTAAGTGAAACATGAATAAAAAAAAGACAATCGAATTATTTAATAAATGTACGTAGAACAAATCAAGTGTTCTGAATAAAACTCGCAAATTGCATTAAAATGTTTTCTCTTACAAGTGAATTATTTCATTGTCTTATGACAAATGCCATTTAAATTCAGTCCTGTAATCGCACTTGTCACATGTGAAACATTTTAGAATGTATCATCATGAGCGCTTGGACGTTCACGACAGAATTGGCACAAATTTCATTTAAAAGTTTCTTCTTTCGAGTGAATTCTTTTGTGTCTCACCAAACGGGGTTTAGAATAAGTATTGTAGTCGCACTCGTCACAGTTGAAAGGTCGTTCACCAGAATGTATCATCATGTGTATTTTTAAAGAGTGTGATCTTTTACTTGAGAAAACACACGAATTGCATTTAAAGGGTTTTTCATTCGAGTGAATTGTTTTGTGTCTCACCAAACTGGATTTAGAATAAGTATTGTACTCGCACTTGTCACAGTTGAAAGGTCGTTTACCAGTATGTATCATCGAATGATTTTTTAATGACGCCGGATATTTACTGCAGAATTCACACAAACTGCATTTAAAAAGTTTTTCTTTCGAGTGAATTCTTTTGTGGTTCGCCAAACTAGATTTCAATTGAGTTTTGAAATCGCACTTGTCGCAGCTGAAACGTTCACCACCAGAATGTTTTATCATGTGCACTTTTAAATTGCATTTAAAGTTAGTTTTGTAACCGCACTTGTCACAGCCGAGACCTTGACCACCAACATGTCTCAACATGTGCACTTTTAAATTGGATTTAAAATTAGTATTGTAGTTGCACTTGTTACAAGAGAAAAACTTTTCACTCAAGGGGTTAGAAGTCGAGCAAATTCGATTATTATTCTTTGAAAAGTGTTTGAAATGCGTCCTATTAGTACCAGAAACATTGTCGTGCGTTAAAATATGAGATTTTAAACCATCCTCAGACTGTGCACCAAAAGTGCACACCTCACATAGAAACTGACCATACTTTAGATGCACCTTCGCATGAAATTCCAAAATAATTTTACTGTTAGTCTTATAACCACAATCATGACATGAATATTCATGTATTTGTGGTGGCTGCTGAAAGCTTCGTTCACTTGCATTAAGTCCTGCATGATTATGTGTAGCCATATGATCATCAAACAATCGACTTTCTATGCAAGTATAATTACAAATCTTGCATTGTAAATTTCCAATTGGTAAGTGAATTTGTTGGTGATTCATTGAGGAGTAATCCTCAGGAGTTGTGTAATTACAATAGCTACATTTGAAACGATGACCGAAAATGTGATCAGTTAAATTTTGTTTGTCGTTAGTGCCATAATTACAATGGTGGCAATAAAAAATGCCTACCGAAATACTTTCTTCAATAGACAAAGAGATGTCAGTGTTAAATAACACACATTCATCTTTAACAATTTCCTTGCACTTAATTCCGTCTTCGGTGACCTCCTGTTTGATTTCTTCTTTAATTAGAGGTGAGATATTATGCGGTTGCAATTGAGTACATAATTGGTGTACATCATCAACTTCCTTCTTGCATTTGAAGCATGCCGCTGGGTTTTCGGTGATGGTCGTATTCTTGAATTGATATTAATCATGTAAGTGAATCGATGTCGTAAGATAATACTTACATGTTCCAAAGGAATCTCGTACTTTATGTTATGGTATAGTAAGTCAAATTCTGGGTCTTGCGTAATTTCATTATAACAAGTTCTACATTTTCCTGTGTCAGACATGTTGACCATTTACCACTAACAGGCATATTCTATCAAACTGAGCCGATCGATCTCAACTGAACTTGCACATTCTTTCAAACGAATTCATTTACCTCCACTCTGTCCCTAAGTGATCCGAATGAGAACTAACTGAACTCAAGTGAACTGATTCAGTTTGAAAGGATACTATTAACATGTGACTATTTACATTTAAACCGTAGTCAAAATTAGAGACAACCACGAATTGTGCAATTCCAGTGGCGGAACATATAATGTGAACTTGGGTTATGGTTCTGAGCAGAACTAATATAATTTCATTATACCTCGAATATCATTAATTAACATACATTTAAATCAAGATAAAAATTATATTATTTTTAGATCTCCTATATAAATTATTTTATTTGTAGATATTTCCAATCGGTGGAACTTACTTTATAGGAATAGTAGGTACTAGCGAGGGAGGTTTAAAACACCATGTCTAGTCTTTTGCCGTTGCGTTACCCAGTCTTTATCAATTGTTTTAAGGTTTATATAGTACGGTTACATCCACCAATTCTTAGTTATAGATGCCTTGATCTGCCCAACGCTAGTCAAAACGTCGGCAAAAGACACTAAACAATGCCTCACCATCACTACTCCTACAAAGAAGGTCACTCCAATGGGAATATCTACAAATAAAATTATAATTAATACATCTATCCTTAAATAAATAAATTGTCTTATACTAAAATTACTTACTGTTACACGTATGTTGATGTGGTATAATAGTAGATTACTTTAGTGATGGCCGGTTGCACCGACACGACTTAAAGTTAAGCAACGCTTAAAAACTTCAGATACAATTGATAAAACCTAATATTAATCAAATTTTAAATTAAACATTTTTTTTATTATTTAAAATAACTTTTTCAGTGCAATATATACAATGTGTCCACTTAAGTTCGCACCATATTCGAAACTTTTTTATTATTAATATTACAAAGAAAAAGTTATTCTTTATAAAAAATTCTGCATGGTGTAAAAACTAAAATACAATTAAAATTTTCAGTATATACGAGGTATGTTAAAAAATATGAATTTTACTCAAGTGTAAAGTACTTTCATTTTAATAATATTAAAAATGTTATCAAGAAAATTAATTTTAAATTGTAAACTATGTTCAAATATACAGCCTTGTACCTATACAAAATGTTTAAAACGATGAGATTCTTAATTTTCCTATCGTCTACCCAATAGTAATAATGCTGTAATGGGCATACGTTTGGTGACGTTTTTATGATAAGAAAATTATCTTGACGTCACCCATCCTTGCTTTATTTCCCAGCATAATTCCCCCGCTTAAATTGCAGATAAGAATTGGTATAAATTCGTTTATGATTTTTCTTAAAATCCTGAACTATTCCGACCTGTTTAAATGCGACTGACCGCCTGAGCCTGATTTTCTCTTGTTATTCTGCTTAATTCAATTTGTCGCGGACGAAAGTGCGGACTGCTTCTTGTGTTACGTCAACGGCACTCTGGGTCCAGTAATTCAATTTATTGTGTTCGGAAGCCTTCATCTAACTAACTTCAACCGATTTGAATTCAGCCGTTGTATAGACGCTTCTTATTTTCATTCTATACCGTAGTGTCCTGTCATAATCCTGAGCAAGATATACCTAGTTGGTTAGCCATTCAGCAGAGGCATTAAACGCTTTCTAGTATATACTTACGTCGTTACAGAACCGTCCAGCACGGCGCTAAAACAATCTGCAATATAGAAACGTCCGCAAACCAGCAGGGCGAACCAAAGAGTCTTTTCGCACGCAAAGCATTCTTTTTGTTCCGAAAAATACTTCAATAGATAACACCTTTTACGGTCAATGTCAAACTTACATTCTTACAATTACTGCTACACATAAAACTTACTTACTAAACAATATTTATTTCTTTAATTAAACGAAAAATATTTATTTATGCAGAAACTAAATTATGTTAATAAAAATATAGATTGGCTTTTTAGAAACCTTAAACTATAAATATGTTTAATTTATCTCTCACTTAAATGGAAACTTTTAATATAAATCATTATTTGATCATTTTCGATTTAAATAAAATTATATTTTTCCGAAATCCTCACTAAAGTACAAAAAATCGGCAGTAAAGTAATTCATTATACGACGTAAAAAGAAAACAGCTGATTACATCTGCTACTTAAAGAACGTTATAAAATTGTCAGATTTTGTTCAAATTTTGGGATTTCGGAAAAAAATATAATATGTACCTCGGTACTAAAATTCTTATTCATGACGCTATCGCCTCTGCAATTAAAACACATTTGTCATGAAAAATCAAACTTTAGTGCCTTGATACATAAATAACTATTATTTAAAAAAATACTTTTCACTGCATTATAAAGGGTGGGCCATATAAAAGTTACATTTTAAAAAGTAAATAAAAAAAACTAGTAAATATTTTTTCAAATTTCCGGTTTTATTAGGAAGATGGAACCTTGAAATTTAAGAATGAAACACAACATCATTTAAATGGCGGCCACGGCTGGCCTTACAATACCACCCCATTCGCTCGACTCAATTTTTCAGTACGTTTTCGATTGTCTGGGCCTGTATTTCTTGAATGGCAACTTCGATTTCGTGTTTCAAGGCCTCAATTGTCTCTAGATGGTTCACGTAACACTTATCCTTAACGGATCCCTATAGACAATAGTCCAATGGGATCAAATCACAGCACCGAGGCGGCCAATTGACATCCAAATTTCGGCTGATTATTCGGGTTTCGAAAACAGTGCTCAAAAGTTGGACTGTTACGTTGGCTGTATGGCAAATGTCGTCCTGGCCTCGTTCTTCAATTTTTGGAAACAAAAATTGAGTGAGCATGTCACGATAGCGCTCACCATTGACCGTAACGGCGGCTCCTTCATCGTTTTTGAAGAAAAACGGGCCAATGATGCCGCCAGACCAAAATCCGCACCAAATTGTGACTCGTTCTGGATGCATCGGCTTTCCAAGGTGAAGTATGGGTTTTCTGAGCCACAAATGCGACAATTTTGATTGTTGACATATCCTGAGGTGAAAATGCGCCTCGTCCGAAAAGATGATTTTTCGGTAAAAATGCTAATCTTCGGCCAATTAATCTTCAGCCCATTGAGTAAACCAAAAACGCATCGGATAGTCTTGTGGCTTTAGTTGTTGGACCAATTGAACGTTGTAAGCCTTCATACCGAGGTCTTTATGCAAAATTCTCCTTAGAGAAGTGCGGAAAATGTTCAATCCCACATAGCCATGAATGTCAAATTAATATTCATTTCATCTCCGGAAAATGCTAAATATATCGTGAATGTTTTTTGTATATGCATGAAATATCTTATAATGTATATTGATTTCTGATACTGACGCGAATATTTTTAGATATACTCTATGACACATAAAATTCATATTAGTTTAAGTAAATATCCATAGGACATTCATAAGACACACTGTATTGCTTATTAACAATGTGCTTTGCTTTATGTATGATAGTGATAATAATTATAGGGTTTTCTATATTGTTTAGAATTAGAATAATTGTTTTCTTTGTTTCTATTATTACAGCTAATTGGTTTGATTTAACTTGAATAAAGGTAAAAAGGTATTATTATGCCAGTTTTTAATTTTCAAGTAAATCAACTTGAAAAATCATCGATAATTTGTTAAATAAACTTTTATTTGATGTTTTAAATTAAACGAAGTCTATTAATTTTATGCCCAACTTTGCAACTGCCACGAAAATTCAAAATAAGATCATGGGCATTGAACATTTTATGCGCTTGCGTGCATGTCAAAAACTTCTAATTCTAGCTGCGTTGCCAGATAGTGAGGTTTTTCACAAATTCTATTACTCGTCTTCACATATGAATTGATTTTTATGCATTAATATGCATTTTGTTTTCAAAAGATTAATTTAATTTTGGAACAAACGAATTTTTTATTTTTAAGAAAAATTGAAACAAGTCAATTTTTAACAGCTTTTGTAATGTCTAATGTGACATGTAACTTCGAAAATCTAGCAACGCTGTAATCAATTATTTCATTTAATGCATGTTATGGGGGGTTAAGTTATGGTGTCCGAGTGCATTTGATGTTATCATTAAAATATTACATCAGCTTTCATAAAATTCTAGTAAGTATTAAATAAGTTTAACTAGGGTTTACAGAGTGAAATCGTTGCGATTAGTACAGAGTAATTCTGATTTATATGACTTAACGCCGGGCCACAAAAATAGTTTTTTGCTGATTAAGGGAAATGAAATGAAAATTATTCAGTAAACCATTAGGGGCGGTATTTCAGTCGCTGGTTAACCTAATTCTCGGTTTACTGTCATGGTGATAATTGTTTTCACAATTGTCTCCTTGGAAATTAACCAAAAATTTAAGTTAACCATTAGGGACTGAAATACCGGGCCTTATTATTATTAGTATGTGATTGCAATAGTATTATCTAAATTACGTAAACGACCAGTCATTTACGAAATGTTTTGAATTCCCATACCTATTGCTATTTACAGTTACTTATGACAGTGCAACTGTTAGGACATCAGGTGAAATCCAAAGAGATTTAAAAAATTAACGACTGTAGGAATCTGCCTGGTGGCCTGTTTGTAAATCCAGCACTATTTCAACGTTTTACAACAAAGTTGGTACAATAAAATTTTTAGATACGTCAAAAACACAAATCGGTCAAAAATGCTAAAATCCAGTAACCGTTTAACAAGGAAACAGTTTAGAAAAGTAGCTAATGAAGCCTCTAAATCGATGTTATTTATGAATTCATCCCTATCTAATATAAATACAAATAATCAAACCACTTATGATGATACTTTTGGAAGAGAACTGTTCGCAAAGAAGCTATTTTAGAGTATGATGATAGCGAAAGTAGTTCCAGAAATCAGAATAATTTATCTGCATTACCTGTAATTAATTGTGTTGTACCAAATTTGCCATGCGATGTACATCAGGATATTGAAAAAGATTTTGGGGCAACCGAAAGTTTTAATGTTTGTATTGAAGATCTTCCACCTTGTGATGTAGGCAATAATTTTAATTTAAACTTAGCTAATTGGGCAATAAGTGAAAACATTGCTCTTTGTTCCTTAGGTAAATTATTGAATCTTTTAAAAATACATCTGCAGAATCTTTACAAAAGCTGCCTAAGGATCCTCGGACATTGCTCACTACACCGAGAGTAATTAATGTCAAAAACTTGGAAGTGGTGTGTATTATTATTTTGGGATTTATAATTGCATTTCAAACTTATTAAATAGATGTAATACTGATCAAACTGATAGTATTTGTCTGGCCATAAACGTCGATGGTTTGCCATTAACTAAAAGTACTGATATTTGCTTCTGGCCTATTTTAGGAATAATAAAATCTATAGCAGATCTGCAAAATACAGTTTTTGTGATAGCAATATATCAAGGAAAAGAGAAACCACCACCCAATAGTTTTCTTTCAGAATTTGTTAAGGAAGCTTCTAACTTAACATTACATGGGATAACTGTGAATAATCGCACATTCAATTTTAAAATTCAAATGTTAATTTGTGATATGCCCGCAAAAGCACATTGCTTGTCAGTCAAGAATCACAATGGGTACAGTTCATGTACCAAATGTTGCGTAGAAGGTGATTATGTTAAAAATATGGTATGTTTTGATGAAATTAATTGTTTGAAAAGAACAGATGAAAGTTTTCGAAATAAAACACAACCTGAACATCATGTTGGCATTTCAGTTTTAGAGAACTTGCCTAACTTTAACCTAATAAGTGCCGTACCTCTAGATTACATGCACATGATACTGTTAGGAGTAGTAAAAGACTATTATGCCACAAAATATATGGGTATATTTTTGGAAAACCTCCGTTTAAGTTAAGAGCACAAGCGGTAATACTGCTCAATCAAAAACTGCAGCAACTGAAATCATATATACCTATTGAATTTTCAAGACGAAAAACTAGAAATATTAATGAGTGTAAACGATATAAAGCAACAGAATTTCGATTACTTCTACTGTACACAGGGCCAATAATTTTCAAAGACATTTTGCCATTAAAAATGTATCATAATTTTCTATTTTTAATGGTAGCTACACTAATCATGATCAGTAAGGATTTCTGCAGTAAAGAAAATTATCTTAATTATTCTTTAGTATTAATAGAACATTTTATATTGAATTGCAAACGAATTTATGGTTTGGGATTTATTTCTCTAAATGTGCATTCATTGATTCACTTACCCGACTGTGTACGTGAATATGGCAGTTTGGACAACTTTAGTAGCTTCCCATTCGAAAATTATATGACCAGTTTAAAACGAAAAATTCGCAAACAATCTCTTCATTTGCAACAAGTCGTCAAAAGGTTGGAGGAAGAACGTAATATATTGAAATTTCATAAAATTTCAAGTACAACATGTAACGTTCTACTTCAAGAACATCGAAATGGACCCATTCTAGAAGGTTTTTCACACCCACAGTTTCGAAAATTATCAACAAACACTTTTACAATTGCCACCACAAAATTTGCCGATAGTTTTGTTCAAACTTGGAATGGTACTATTATTAAAGTAGAAAATTTTGCTACACAAGTGTCATCAAAAACAGTATTTATGATAGGATTACAGTATAAAGAGGAAAACGATTTCTTTTCAAAACCGTGTTCGTCCACCTTATTTGGTGTAACATACATCAGTAAAGTTAATGATGATTTAAGATATTGGGACGTAAATAGTATTAGGCGAAAACTGATTGTGTTTCCCTTTAAAGAATCTTTAGTATGTTTTCCGTTGTTACACCAATGAAAATTTATTTATTATGTTACACCAATGAAAATTTATCTTCACCATAGACAATGTGGTACGTTGTATTATTTACTGAAGAGAACACAGTAACTGTTGTTCCCAACAATTGGTATAATCAAGAGAAGGGTGAATGTTTTTGGCCATCTAAGGATGTAAAACAAGAAAAAGTTGAAAAATTTATTAAGCAAAAGCTGGTACCAAGTGACGGTTGGCATGGATATTCTGCTAAGATTTTAGGAAAGTACTGTAAGTAAATAATAATTGTGTATGATTTTATTATTTTTACTATCATATTTCTAGATGATTATAATGAGGCTAAGAGAAAGCTTAATAAAGCTCAAGAAACGGACAAATTAACTTCAACTGATGAGAAAAATTTTGAAAAAGTAAAACGTAAACCTAAACGCAATCCCAAATACGTAAGCAGTAGTTCTGATTCTGATGTACCTAATTCAGATTCAGATGAATCAATTATTTATCCTCCCAAAACCATCTGCAGATGCTACCGAACAACCAGGTATAAACTTTATTGTTATTTATTGGTTTAATATATTTAATTATGTGATTAGGAACCAGAACTCAACAAACATCGAAGAACAAGGAGGGAACATCACTGTATCGAACGGCTTCCAGATCACTTACCACCGACACTTTCAGTTCTCCTCGTGCAAGCAGGTTTGTAAAATCCACTGTAATTTCTATATTTTATATGATTTTTTTCCGTTTTATTATCCAGTGTTCCGTCATCATCACATAGCCAACAAAGAGAAATTGGAAAAGGGATTGAACATAGGTAAGACTTTTAAAGGCCATTACGTTTTTATATATGAATTTCAGATATTCGAGATTATTTAATTGTAGTGAAAAGGCAACAACACCGCACGCAGAACAATTGGGTATAAAATGTATTATTTACTTTAACACATTATATTTATGTTAAACAGGAAGTAAAATCCAACAAAACCCAAAAAAAGGGAGGAACTTCAATCTATAGAACTGCTTCAAGATCACTTTCGCCTGACATTTTCAGAAGTTCTCATGGGAGGTTTGTACATCACAATATAATTTATTTACTGTATGGTTTTACTTTTGTTTTTTCTATTATTCAGTGTTCCATCATCATCACGTCATCAAAACCAGAAATTGAAGATGCAATTGAACATAGGTAACACATTTTAAAAAGTCATTTTGTTTTTACAACTGTATTTCAGATTTTCAGAATTATTGGACTCTAGTGAAAATGCAACATCGTCCCATTCATCTAAAATTTTAGGTATTTTACAGAAAATGGACGCTGATCACAAAGGTGAATATATACCTAATGTACATATAAATAACAGAGATCTTTTTTTTAGAATTTAGATATCAAGTAACAAGAAAACTAGATTTGTTGAATATGAAACTAAATGATATGATCGAAAATGTACTAAGATCTAAAATGTTGAGACGAACATATCTGAAAATAATGCCGAGTTGTTAGAAATCTTGGGTTTATTTCCATTAAATGATGACCAATTAATTGTAGTTGAAAATTTTTAAATTTAAAGGTCGAAAGTTGTAAATTACTGGTATATTAGTTAAAGCATGTATATTAATATATTTCTTATTTATAATGTTATTTTAGGCATGCGAATTGAGTCGCACAGGTGGTAGTTCTTGTGGTGAAATGGTGAGGAAGTTAATGTTTAAGTTATTTACAAATGAACTTGGACAAGGCTACAGTTGGGATGGTGCGAAGAGAAAAACAAGTTCAAACATTTAAAAATTGCATCAGTTATTTTAGGTGAGTTTTTCGCTCATTATGGTTTCTTTTAACTTCTGTAAATGTAAATTTAACATCTATAAATCACTGTTGTTTCTATCGCCAAATAATTTTCCATTCTTATTGTAGATGCAGTACGTTTAAATGCAAAGACATCTCAAGCTACCGAGGCTGAAATAATAGCATGCATTAAAAATGGCTAGTGAGGTGCAAGGAGAGAGTGCTTTTAGAAACTAAAAGACAAGGTATCGGTAATTTGAGAATTAATATCATACTTACCTTTTATTTTTTACAGGACTGATGAATCAGAGAAAAATAACATTTAAATAATAACTAAATAATGTATTATATTTTTTGTTGGTTGTAACATTACAAAATAAAAAATGAACAAAGAATATCCAGAATATATTATTAACGTACATACAATGTGAATTATGAATATACATATAATATACCTGGATATACAAGAACATACAAAAAATATACAAAATGTACATTATATGAATATTACGATGTGTGACAAACTAATATTTTATGAATGTGCATTAAATATTGTTCGTATTATAAATACATATTTTATGTATATCCGAAGTTCTCATACGAACATACACTGTATATGTGATGTATATTCCTTTGTTATGTGGGATTCTTGAGAACGGTGACGAGTTGATGATGGATTAGAGCGGGAACGAGCTGTTTTGGCAACCAACGAACCAGTTTCGTGAGCTCGCTTCACGAATTTGTCCACAACTTGACGTGATGGTATTCGATCTTTGCCCATTTTTTTTTAATTTCTCACAGTTTGGGTTGAAGACTCACCACTTCGGAAGTAAATTCTCAATATTTCCTAGTTTTCTTCAAGCGTATAGATTAACATTTCGTAAAATTCAGACTTTTAACTAACAATCTGTCAATTTGTGATGACATTTAACATTCATGTACTTCAAATAAATAGTAGTTCAAAATTCAACCGCTAGATGGCCCACCCTTTATATGGCTTTAGTTTATCTCCTTGATACTGGTATTGCTTCATTCTAAACTATCTTTTAATAAATAAAGTTTTTAAAAATGCGTTTTAGCTGACGACGCCACTGACGGCATGCCGCACTTAAGAGACTTGGAGTTGGACGAATGCGCATACAACCTTCAGGCATTCCTTAGTTGCGCAGCCTGTAAGTACCTTAACAACCACAATAACAAAAAAAAAACCGCCGTTTGTTCCTTCCATATCCGTACTATCCTACCCCAATACACGATCATGTTCACCCCGTTTATTCTAACAACATTAAAAAGGCGCCCAAATGTTTGATTAATCATTTCATTAATCATTAATCACAGTTTAATTGAACCTGCATCTAAATAATTAACATTTTGTATTCAGTTCGAAGAACCCAACCCAACAGTTATAGATTCAATCATTTCGCCAATATCAATCATTTTTAGTTACATTCACTATTTCAATAATTAAAAATATAAATTGTGAAAAGAATGGTGTGGTTGGGATAATTAAAACCCAGAGAACTAACTACACGTCCGTTCAAGTATACAATTTTGGAAATCTTACATTTTCATGAAATCTATTTACATAATAAAGGAATGCCTTAAAATAATAATTTTTTTTTATTGGCAATAATGTTAATTTACAATCTACTTAACAAAAGTATTCAGTAAATGAGATGCGAGGAAAAGCAGTAATAGGAGAAATCATCCATTGATGACACTCCCTATGAACACCATTTACGGGAGGTTGATGAGGTTCTCAGGCCATGTTTTTTTCAGGCGTCGTTTTATTCTGGCAAAAGGTTTTTATTCTGGTCGGCTTGGCACACCCCCAAAGCTGTACACCAAATGTCCAAATAGGTTTCAGCATTGTTTTGTAAAATAACAGCTTGTTTTGGATCGATAGCTTTGATTTTCTACCAAGGAGCCAATACATTTCACGGTATTTAATATTTAGTTGTTTGCGCTTAGTTTGTATGTGTTTGTTCCATGTGAGTCGCTGATCAAGATGCAGTCCCCAAGTATTTTACGTCGGTTTTTACTGGTATTGGAGTATTGTTTATAGGCGGGCAAACACTGGTTTTTGTAGTGAATATTACTTGAGCTGATTTTGATTGATTGATTTTTATTCGCCATTTATCTAACCATGTGCTAATTTTAGTGAGGTGTTGTTAGAGGTTGGAAGTTGCACTATCCGCATTTTCATGAGTAGAAAGTATTGCCGTGTCGTCTGCGAAGGTAGCCGTTACAGTCCTGTCAGTTTCTGGCAGGTCAGCAGTATAGACAAGGTAGAGGAGAGGGCCCAGCACACTACTCTGCGGAACAACCGGATTTGATGGGGTAATATAAGGATAGTTCGTTATTACAATTGACAAAATAATTGCGGTCTGTTTTGTATGACTTAATGAGCAAGTAATAGTAGCTTGGTAATAACTGTTTTAGTTCATGTAGTAACCCTGTGTGCCATACCTTGGCAAAAACTTGAAAAACGTCCAGGAAGGCAGCAGTTTTCTTCTAGAGAAGATGAGATCTCGTTTACTATTCTGTGCGTTTGATGTATGGTTGAGTGACCTTCTCTGAATCCAAATTGATGTTGTGGTAGGTGTTGAAGTATGTCTGTATCTTGGGAAAGTCTTTTAAGAAACAGTTTCTCAAATAATTTGCTGATGATAGGCAAAAGACTTATTGGCCGATACGAAGTCACACATTCTGGTTCCTTACCGGGTTTCGGTATCATTAATATATGTGCGTACTTCCAAGTAATTGGGTAATATGAGAGACTTAGCATTCGGTTGAAAATCGTGGTTATTAGTAGTATAGTTTTCTTGGGCAGCATTTTCAGTATTTGTCCAGTTATTAAGTCATGACCTGGCGCCTTAAATTGGTTTAGCTTTTGAATTTCAAATGTTACTTTTGCAGGAGTAAATGGTTTTATTGGAAGTGACATTTGACACGGGATGTCTAGAAATTCTTCTATTTCGTTATCTCCATTGGTTGCGGTTGCTTCAAAGGGAGTAAAAACCTCGGATAAATGCTCTGCAAAAGTAGTTGCCTTATCAAGATTAGATCTTGCCCATGTTCCATTTGCTCTCCTGATAGGTCTTTTGGGTACTTGAGGCCTTTTAAAGTTCTTCGTTGCTCTCCAGATTGAGTGATCCTCTTCTTTCAGGTTTGTTAAATACTCAGTAAAATGATCATTTTGTATCTCTCTTAACATGTTATGAAGTGTATGCGTTAGACGATTGTAAATCGTTTTATCGGCAAGATTATGTGTCCTTTGCCACTTTCCTCTGGCTCTCCTCTTTTCTGCAATCAGATCTTTAACTATTAGAGGTATACAAGCAGTAGATTTCTCATGGTTTGTTTCGGTAGGGGTTGACTCCCAGGCAGCCTTTTGAATTATATTAGTGAGATGATAAGCCGCTTCTTCTAGTTCATTGGGGGTTTTATTCGTAGTTTAAGATTTGTGTAGTCTATTGTTGAAAAAGTTCCCAGTTTGTTTGCTTCGACATTAGTTTGGGATTGAGCAATTTTTTGAAATTAGATGTACTTAAGTTTATTATAACCGGCGAGTGATCTGACGACAGGTCATTATTTGCTTCTACCGTTATGCAATTGGTAGCTATACAATGGGAGATATAAATATCCAGTAAGTCGGGAAGTTTATTTAAGTCTGACAGCCAAAAACTAGGCACTCCAGAGGAGTGGCAACTGAAGTTATTTTATGTGATTACTTGTAATAGATTACGGCCTTTTGTTGATGTAATTCTTGAACCCCAATGGGTGTGCTTGGCATTCCAGTCGCCACCTGCAAGAAATTTACTGCCCAGAGTAGAGAAGAAACTATTATATTGGATAGTAGTGATGTTACGTCTAGGAGGACTGTAGATAGCTGAGACAACGAAGGTCCAACGAAAAGAGTTGATTTTGACATTTGTAGCCTGTATGAATTCAGTTTGGTAGTTTTCGACTTCATAATGTGATATGGAATTTTTAATGATAACCGCGGATCCTGCATGGGCAGTGCCATCTGGATGCGTTGTATTGTAGATGGAGTAATTTGGTATTCAAAAGATGGTTCTTGTAGTAAAATGGGCTTCACTCACTAACATAATGTCGATTTTATTTAGTTGTAAGCTATTAATTCTTGTTTATGGTTTATTAACCCATTTGCGTTCCATGTCCCGATTCTTAGTATATTGGCCATTATGGAGTTAATTTGTTTATGACAGTTGTTAATAAGTTGAGCATTGTATTATTTTGGTTCATTAATTGAGCAAACATATTTTTAAATTCGGCTAAAAAGGTGATTAGTTGTTCCCCTAGGTTGATTTGGTCGTTGGGACTTCCTTGGACGACTTGACTGTAAGTTGGCATATGGTTTATGTTTGACATCATGTTGGGTTGCAGCGGTGTGGCTAGGACAAGATTAGACGATTGTGAAGACATCAATCTTGTATTTGATGTTGTGTGGTTATTTGCTAAGTTTTTGTATGTTAAACAGCCTTTATAATTTGCAGGATGGGTACCCTCACATAGAGCGCATTTGGCTGGCAAGTTTCTTGGCTTTGCACACGTTTTGGTGTCATGGTCACCTCCGCATTTGACACATTTGTAATGTCTTAGGCAATAAGTCGTTGAATGGCCGTAATTTTGGCACCTTGTACATTGTATGATATCTGTCCTTTTATGCGGGGCTTCAACAGTTATTTTACAGTTGCAAAGAAATTTTTCATTATAAATGTTTTTATTGTTTGGGTTAGGTTCTAAGTCAATATAGAAAAGTGGAAGTGGGTCCTTGGTAACTCTGTGCCTTATGTTCGTTATGTTTCGAACTTTATGGTTAAGTTTTTGAAGTTCTTCTTTAATTGTATCAATCGGAATGGTGTGATGGAGATATCGAATCACTACTCTGTATGCCCGTTCTTCTTTGGGCTGATACGTGTGGCGGATAATTTTTTCTTCTCTTAAGTGTTTGATAATATTTCTGTATGTTTCTGAAGTGAATGGGTTGATTTTAACTGTATTGTTAGCGATTGTTTTGCTGTGGTATTGCTCATTCTCTGCAACTTTAGCAATATTCTCAATCATTCCATTGTAGTTTGTAATCCCATATATATATAAACGATAAGTGTTTCGACATCTAGTGTCGACTCGTGAAAGCGTTCACTTACGTAAATGTTAGCAACTTTGCCGACAGGTATGTAAAGCAGTTACATAGTCGATTCTTCAATAATTATAGCCAACCTAACAGTTGGCAAGTATAAAAATTTCGAATCGCCTGCAGTAAAGTACGCAAGAGGTTGTACAATAGCAAACAAACACTGAGAATCACCCGACAGCTGTTTCGTCCTTTTGGGACTCATCGAAATTTTTATACTTGCCAACTGTTATGTTGGCTATAATTATTGAAGAATCGACTATGTAACTGCTTTACATACCTGTCGGTAAAGTTGCTAATATATATAAATATAGGTGGAGGCTTAATAACTTTGGCTGTATTTTCATTTCGTTCAGAACTCTGAAGGTTGGTTGGTTCTATGTTAAACTCAGATATTGCTTGGAATCGATTTTGAGTTATGGTTTGCGGCTGCATCGAATGAATATGATCGGACGTTTTCTTTTTTAATTACTTGCCAGGTGTGGGCGTTGCTTTCTTTCTCTTCTTCGATGTCGTCGCTGTAGCTTGTTTGTATTATCGATGGGTCACCAGAGTGAGCTGCTGTGTTTAGATAAAAAGCTGTGGTTGAGGTTGTTGGAATGTATGGCTATGAGAATAATAAGTAGGGTTACATTGTGTCTGAAAATTCTGCTGACCGCCATAGGGTATTTGTTGTTGGGTTTGTTGTAGTTGGGGTTGGTTATAACTTAAGTTAGTGGCGTTAAGATTGCCAGTATTAATTGGATACATATTACTCCATTAGTTGAAAATCGAATTAAATTTGATTTTAAGTCCAATAAATCAATATTTAAAAGTATTTAAATATTTAATCGGTGCACTTGACCTATAAGGTCGGCAACGAGGCGCGTGATTTCGTTATCTCAAAAAACAATTTACCGCACAAAAATCAAACGCGAACTCAGAATAATAAATAAACAAACAAAGAAATACATAAGTCTAAGTCTAGGAATGTAAACACTTTAATTATCGACCAAATACCTAACAAATTATAAAACATCGAGTTCTTATAACATAAGTAAATCTACATTAACGACTCTTTTCTTAATCAACTATAAATTACAATTACTGTGTCATTGTTTACTTAATTAACCGGTTCGAAGAATTTTCTTTAAAACCTACAAAGGTATCTGTACCGAAACCACTAACCTAATATTTAAATAATCGACTTTAAATATTTTGAAAGTTATTGCCGATCTTTCGTTTCGCTTTTGTGGCGTAACAATCGCCGATTGGAATGACTTTTGTATTTGCATTTGTCACCAGAATGTGTCGTCATGTGAAATTTTAAGCACTTTGAATGTTTGGTACAGAAATCACACAAATTGCATTTAAACGGTTTTTCTTTCGAGTGAATTTTTTGTGAGACAATATGTTGGTTTGGTAATTAGTTTTGTACTCGCACTTGTCACAGCTAAAGGCCATTCACCAGAATGCTTCTTCATGTGCATTCTTAAGTTGTATGACTTTTACAACAGAAATCACACAAATGGCACGTAAACGGTTTTTTTTTCGAGTGAACTATTTTGTGTTTCACCAACCGGGTTTTAGTGTAAGTATTGTAATCGCACTTGTCACAGGTGAAAGGTCGTTCACCAGAATGTATCATTAAATGCTCTCTTAATGACCCCGAATAGTTAGTGCAGAATTTACACAAATTGCATTTGAAAGGCCGTTCACCAGAATGTATCATCATGTGAATTTTTAAGGAGTGTGATCTTTTAGTAGAATAAACACACGAATTGCATTTAAACGGTTTTGCATTCAAGTGATTTTTTTTGTGTTTCACCAAACGGTATTTAGAGTAAGTATTGTAATAGCACTTGTCAGGTGGTTCATCAGAGGTTCCACCATTCGTGCAAGTTCGATCGTTATAGTTTGAATGAAGTTTAAAATCCGTTCTATTAGTAACAGGAACATTGTTGTGCGTTAAAATATGAGATTTTAAACCATCTTGAGGCTGTACATCGAAAGTGCCTAGTAATTGACCAAATTTTTCATGTGTCTTTACATGAAATTCCAAAATAATTTTACTGTTAGTCTGATAACCACAATCATGACATTCAAATGAGTATTCATGCATTTGTGTTTGCTGTTGAAGGCTCTGTTCGTTTGTATTAACTCCCACTTCTTTATGTGTAGACATATGATCATCAAGAGATCGACTTTCTAAGCAAGTGTAACTACAAATGTTACATTGTAAAGATCCAATCAATAAGTGAATTTGTTGGTGATTCATTAATGAGACATCATCAGAAGTTGTGTAATTGCACCAAATACATTTGTAATGATGAGTGAAAATATGATCGGTTAAATTTCTTTTGTCGTTCGTACCATAATTACAATGACAGCAATAAAAAATGCTTACTGAACTACATTCTTCAAGACACACAGGGATATCAGCGTTAAATAACAAACAATCATCTTCAACAATTTCCTCACACTTAATTCCGTCTTCTGTGACCTCCTGTTTGATTTCTTCTTTAATGAGACATGGGACATTATGCGGATGCAATTGAGTACTTAATTGGTATACATCATCGACTTCCTTCTTGCATTTGATGCATGCGACTGAGTCATTGGTGATGCTTACATCCTTCAATTAATTTAAATCGTATGCATATGGTTACATTGTAAGGTGATACTTACTACTTTCGAAGAAAACTCTTGAAATTCCGGATCTTGTTTAATTTCACTGAGACACATTTTGCACGTCATTTTGATTTCAGACATTGTTTATCATCAACTGTCAATATTTTCTTAATTCCAGTGGCGGAACATACGTTGTCCCTCTTATCATTATTTTCCCACAAATGCACACACGATAAATATAAGTGTGTTAATAACCGGCTTGGGGTAATTGAAAGCGTTCTAATCTTATACGGTGCACAATCTTATGAGTATTGCACATGTATTATACATATCGATGGCCTAGGCGCAATACCACGTATCAACAATTTTGCCGAAAATATTTTTGATATTAAGTGGAACATTGCGCGCCATCTATTAGAAGCTCAGCGTAATAACTTGCAAAATAAACGCGGCAAATCGGAATTTGCAATAACACGTATCAACTGGAGTCGGTAACTGAGTGGAAATAGTACGTATCATCAGTGTTTATATGACAAGCAGGATGGATGATTTTTGCTCTCGCCATTTTTTGTGTTTTTGTGAAAATTAAAGGTAAGTTTCTATTTTTTTTTCTGTAAAACATAGTAGGATGGTTTCTTCTATTTATCTAATTAATTATTTTATTTAATATCGAAATAAAAACTAGTTAAAGATTAAAAGTTCATTTGTTGATACGAGGTATTATAAATTTGCTCATAATTATGTTACGTGCTATTTACATTACCTTATGATTATGTTACTAAAACCCGTGAAGCAAGACAAAAACCGACTCCCTTAAATGCAGAAATTTTGACGCATGAAATATTTAAAAATTATGATAATAAAGATCTTATGAGGTACAGAAGTATAAGACCTGGACGTTGTACAAATGACCCCACTGTCAATAACCTGAGAGAACTGCATTATTTTCCTGAAGGCACTATAGGATATAAGATTAATTTTTCCAAACAAATTCGAGATTTACCACAAAGATCCAAGGAAATAGATAATTCTAGCTACGTACTTGAAGGCTTGTTCCCAGACCAACTAAAAATATCTGCCCAAAATTTTTTCACCTACAAGACATAAAATCTACACTTGCACCAGAATTTCATGGATTTTACGACTCTTTACAATTTAATAAAGACTAATTATTATTAGTGCAATATAGTTGTTAGAAGTTTTTCAGTTACCAAAGGTGTTACATGTGTACCTAATTAGATTAAGGTTTACTCTTTAATGTTATTTTTTTAGTGCCATTTTTTATTAGAAAATGTAAAATATCTTAGATTTTAACTAAAAGTGGTTTTATGTTTTATTTGGACGTTACTTATTATTCATAATGTTTTCTTGTTCCTATAAAAGTTGTAATACAAATTTTTTAATTTTGGTACTATATTAAATTTTGTGTATTTTTGGTCAAATACCACTTATCAACATCTGGTTCAACAGGCAATACCACGTATCAAACCGCATTGCCAGAAAAATAATTTTAAAACATTTTTTAGGATATTGTTGTGTAAAATCTACAATTTTAGCTAGACATATATAAATTGCCTACTAGTGCCCTGTAACAAAGAAATAATACACTTTTTGTCTCTCCTGAAAATTTGTCAAAATGTTGATACGGTGGTATTGCGCCTAAGTCATCGATATATTAAAGTAATTTTAGTTTAAGTAAACCAGTGTAGGGTATAAATGTAACTTAAATGGGAAAAATAGAGAACAAGTTTGTAGTTTTGAATCAACCACGGTGGCGTTGCATACCACGGTTCAGTTCTTGGCGCCATGTTTTGAACGTTGTGATTATGTTATGTGATTATGAACTATAAATCTTGCAAAATTAAGTTTTATGTGGTGTTAATTATTTTGTTGTTTAGTGTTCGTTTTCATTCTTCGATAACATAAAATAAATTTATTATTATCGTTATTTATATAATAATGAAATGAGTATGATTGTTTTTCTTTTAAAACACATTGGTATAACATTTTAAAACATTCAACATTTATTATTTAAACTTGAGTTTGGATTACCTGACTTTTGATAAATATACTTTCCCAAAATATTTAGGAATTGCTTGGTTTCATCACTGAAAGGACCTATAGTCTCCACTGCGAAAGGGATGAATGTATAACCATTCTCGATTATGCATTTGTATTTACATTTTTTCTTATTTGCAGCATTCTGTGCTATCAATCTGTAACTGATGTAGGTTGCGATTGCCACGTGAAAGGAAGGGAGATCTCACCCAGTTTTTTGCCGTCACCTCGCAAGAATTCTACTAGTTCCAAAACTGATGTTATTTCTGCAGAGGACAATGTACGTCTGATAATTTCATTTAATTGGGCGTGTCGAAATTATCTGCCTGCGCCGTTTTTACAATGAAATCTATATAGTCCCAAAGAATCGACATTGTCCTCAAAAATACATGTGTGAGGCTGGCAGGTCTTACTTCCCAAACGCAATTCTATCGAAATCTGAAAACTGTCCCAATGCATTTTGAGGAACTGACGATACCCATGCACCAAACTAGGGGGCACAGGATACATTGTATCTTGCTTAATATTAGTTTTATTATTGGGCGCCAAACATGATATCAGAAAAATTATAAATTAAGTTATTACCGCAAAAAAAAAAGAAATAATTTCTTTTAGAACGACGGGTATACAATAATTAAAAGACCTTACGTTTAATCAACGGTTTAATAGTTAATGAACGGTGTTGAGACCATGTGATAATAATTCTCCAGCTGCGTTGATGATATCGGCAGCTGTCTGGATTCGATAGGTAGAGAATCGCCAAAAAATTGTATTTAAGATCCTTGAAATACAAAACTATGGAACGAAACAAAGAGTATGTAGTAAAAAAACAGCTCTAAGCTGCTTTTTCAAAAAAATATAAATACAAAATACCATACAGATATACGATTATTATTGGAGTTGTCCCAAATTGCAATTAACTAGTATTATTAATTTGGGAATTAATAGCCTCGTCAAGCTCACAACCTTACTTTATGAAGGCATGGGTAAAATAAAAATTTCTTTCCCATTGAAAGGCCAACCGATAATAATAACGAATTAAAATAAAATTCGAAAATATTATTTCCACTGAAGAATAAGGTGTTGCCTATGCTAAAGTATAACAATTGGATTGCTACATTACATATTAAGTTATGAATCAAACACTTGGAAGCGCTAATTTCACTCCATTTGTGGCTACATTAGAATGTTATGTGCAAGTAACAAGCAAACAAAAGATTTTGGACAGATCGCTAAGAAACAGGTGAAGAAACGAAATCCTAAACTCAAAGAAGATCGAATCCACAAACTACATTATCGACCCTAAACGTAAATAAGAAAGCACGTACTTGAAATTTAGTTTCCGATTCTAAACTGTAGATAGCGCTAATTATTTTTTAAATTTTAGAGTTGTTACTGTTTATTAAATTCACAAACTAATAAATTGTGACAGATAAATAACATACAATTGTGATGAGCACATAAGCTAAACATATTGCATTTTTGTGTTGAATAAAATCATTTTATATTGAATGTGAGCATGAGACTTTAATTATTATTATTCTTTTGATTGTTATCATTTAAATGACTATATCCCATAGGCTTGGATTCTTAATAATAATGTGGTTTATGATTTAAACAAAATTTTAATTTACAGAAAAATAATCAAACGCATAATTCTAATAAATGTGAATATAATCTTGAATAACGTTACGTGTACGGCTTTGCGTAAGTAATAATAAATGTTACAATTTTATTTAATTTTAAACACGCAGGTTTAAATATACTCATTTAAACTAACCTTGTCCAATTATATCCGATGTGTACGTACGACCTTCAACGGTTTCTCGGCAGTAAACTCTTGGCGCTGGATTACTTCATCAATTTTTCCTTACTGTTAGTTATTCTTACATTTTTCCATTTTGGTTTATAATTGTTTATGCTTTCTTCACCGACAAATTTATTTGATTATATTTGTAATACTACTTCGCAGGCTTTTTTCAATGATGCGCAGCTTAACTTTGGTTTTTAAGCCATTTTTAATAACTGGGTAAATTAATTATATAACCACTAGATTACCCCCAGGCCCCTAGGAGCTTCACGAACAAAGTAACACCGTTCCCTCAAGTGCGTTGCCTTTCCTACCAATGCAACAGCACGCCGCGCAACGTGAACAAAGAACAGCGGTGATAAGAAAAATATAAGTTAAGGTAACATTTCTTTTAGTAATTAACGAAGAACACTCCCTATTAATTGTTTAATGCACGGACTCAAAATTATACGTCCATCATTCTTTACTGCCCGAGAGTGTCTCCTTCCCCACTTTCACTTCGTTTCCTTACGTATACGCACAATCTTACTACTAGACATTATACTCTATCTTTTTACATCTATACTACAATTATGACATTATACAATCACTGCAATATGTGCATAATTACTTTTAGTAAAAGAGTATTGCACATTTTAGTGTTACGTTTTATTGTAATGCAATTATATATTCGCCCAATGCATGCGATTGTTTAAGTTCATTTTCATACTTAATTTATATTAAAAATTTTCCCAAACAACAGATGAATCAGCCACTACTTTACCCATAGTAGCCGTACTTTACCGCATTGTGTGTAAAAATCAAGTTTCAAAACTAGTATGAACAACTGAAAAATGTACTTTACAGTTCATGAGGCCATGTCTATACAATATAATTATATGACCTTGCTCAATTACTGCAATATGTGACTTTGCGGGTATATCAAATTAGAGCGAGAGCTGCTTTTTACTTTGACGGGTATTGTGCGTCCGGAAGAAAATAAACGTACCTTCAATTTCATGCCTATTAGGTGTATTATGAAGATTTTTATCTTTGTCGCTTTTACCTTTTAGATTAATTTGTTGCCCAGTTACTATTAATTCAATTTCAGGGTGATTAATGACTAATTATATCATAATTATTGTTATTCATATCTAATTGTACAAAGCGTACGACTGAATGAACGAAAAAATTATCAAAGGTTAATGTTATGTTTGGGGTTGCCGAGTTATCATACACTAATCTCACACTATATTCTTCATTAATATAAATAATCTTACACCCATATAAGTTATTAAGTTAATATTCTTTGCATATCTTTCTTGTGAAAGCACGTCTTGCTTATTTAGCTGCCCGACGGGAAGTGACGTTCGCTTACCCCCCTCTAGTATATACGTACATCACACCCCTACATTTACATTTTACTTAATATAAAATCTTTCAAATTTGCAGGCGCTTTCTTAACTCTAACAGATTTCCTTAACACTAAATTATTACTTACAATTTCGTTACCAGCGCTTACTCTAATAGGTGTGTCATTTCCGCCTACATGCGTTTGATTTACCCGAATTTCATTATTACAATTTGCTCTAGAATGTGTTCCAATCGTGTCCGTCTGCGTTTTGTTTGCTTTACTAATGCCTGGAAATACAATGCGATTAGCTACTGTTAATCTATTGTTTCCTACCTTAGTGTTCATTGTCGGTTTTATCAATTCCTTCCTTGCATACCCTTCTTGTAGTAATTGATTATTACTACCTGCGTCTTGAATTTGGTTAATATGTCTCTTCCATAATTGTCCTTCTTTCAGCTTGCAGAGATACGTCACTTGTCCAATTCTGCTCCTCTACTCGCGCCAAAATCCATTCTTTTTATTTGGTTTCCTGTAATCTCTTACTAACACTGTGCTCCCTGATAAGAAATGTTCTTAACTTTTCCCTTCCGAAAGATTTTCTTTGGTACTCTCGAGCCTCCTCCATTTTCCGTTGCATGATCTCTTCCCTTCTCAGTATCTTCTTTTAATAAGTGAAATCTTGTTCTCGCTTCCCTTCCTAGAAGCATTTTCATTGGGGTTTCTCCGGTACTTGCATGCTTGGTTGTTCTATATCCAAACAAAACTGATTGATTAAAGTTTCCAATTTTAGTTCTTTAACGGTACTTCCAATTAACGCAGTCTTTATTTTGTTCTTGAATGTCTTAACAAAATTCTCTGCTTGTCCATTACTTTGCGGGTTGGCTACTGGAGTTGTTATATGAGTATTTAGGTAATCCAAATGTTGAGAAACAATCCCGAAATTTATCTTCTGTCTCGTCTGCTGAAATATTTTTCATATGGTAAGCTACCGGATACTTGCTGTATGCATCGATTATGATTAATATTTGCTTCATTCTGTTTTTCCATGGGGTTTTACTATTTTTAGTTTCCTTATTATGTCTCTAATTTCATCTTTTATTAGGGCGGCTGAGTTTTCTATTTTGGTTTTTGTAGCTACATTTCTTTCTTCTCTTTCTGAACTTGCAGTTTCCTCCAGATCCGGCAGATCCTGAAAATATTTTTCCAGCCATATTGTAATGTAACTCAGGTACCTGCAAAAGCAAGATTTAAATAGCCCACCAGAACACAAGCGCTTGGTCGGTCGCAAGTGAAAGGTTCCTACGACATTCAATTAAAACATGACACTTTCTGCTAGTTTAACTGATGCTCATGTTGTAATGTTGTAGTAGACACACAAATTAAATAAAACGCAAACGTGGAGATTAACGAATTTATTAGAATGGTAACAAAAATAAATTTGGAATGGAAGCAAAAAACAAAATGGGGGGCTCCTCTGCCTAGATAACCCGAGGAAAGAGAGGTAGAAAACCTCAGGTTAAATCGACATAACACAAACAAACAAAAATTATACCAGTAAGGGTCTATTGGGTTCGAGATCATTGTTCGACCGATTTGAAAAATTAGAGGTCCTCTTACACAAATATAAAACCAAAAACACAGGAGTGTCGTTAATCAGAAATAATATAATCCAGCCCATTTTCACACACAATGCGATTGAAACTGAAGAACGTTATAGTGTCGTCAAACCTGATGGTTTGCAAGATGGGTCACAGTGGCCCTATTTTTCGGGTTTGCACTGCGAATGTTCTTAAGAACTTGGGAAGCATCAAAATGAGAAGTACAAATTTCAGCCATTGTAACTCTGATTATAAAGATTAAGTTTCACATACACAAAAATCAAATGAGTAAAGATCAAGAGGCAATGGCTGTTGTATCCTCTCTCAACAAGGCCGACTCTCACATCTGGATTCTTATTATTTCCAACTCAAACAAAACACTCCAAAAGATAAAAAAAATGATTAACGTTTACATTCGTGTACGACCTTATTCTGCAATTATTGCAAGTTATTTACACCGCTACCCGGGATCCTTACTAGTTACACCAAAGACAAAAACGGCTATTCTAAACACGTGGTCAAACTATGCTTACATGCATCATAATATATGTATATGATTGATTACACAAAAATAGGGAAAAAAAACTTATTACTAATGTTAAATTACTAAGAGATCACCCCACAATTTAATAACTTTGTTTAAAAATGTTTTAATACAGACCTAGAATTCGTCACAAAAACGTTGCTAGCGTCTCTAAAAACGGGAACAAGATGCCGCGTTTAACAAATCAACTCCAAACCATCCCTTCTCATTCTAGTGCTACCCTCTAAACCGTGCTCGCAAAATACAAACTAATAATATATACAGAATGGTGCAAAAGTAAAATACATATAACAAAAGAAACTATCGCGTAAAATTTAAATTCAAATCGAGCCATTTCACTATGACCTATTAATTTGAAGGATCTGTTTTAATTATTTGTTTTCCCATTATTTTGTTTCCTATTTCTTTATCCTACTATTTTTTCATCAATTTAGTGACTGGCATTTGTATTTTCCCATAATAATTTTCCAATTCAATAAAGAATTTAGTTACTGTTACTTCTATTTTACTTCTAACTTAGCAGTTGACGAGATATGTCAACTAACTACTGATGTAGTACTTGTTAAGTGTGTAATATAGCTATTTATGTGAAAAGTCCATAATCTACGTTTTTATAGACGTGACACTATGGCGAGACCATACAAACGATATTATAGACAAGATGATTTTATGGTCAATTTTACTCAAACCAATGAACTGCAGAAAGGATTTGTAATACCGAAGAATATGTATAGTGTAGTCGTATTTGCGTTTGTTTATAAATTGACAGTTTTTTCTAAAAATCCACATAGGTATAAAGTAACAAAAAGGACTATTCCATTAGGAGGAACAAAATGGCCGAAAAAGTGTATCATAAACAGAACGAAGTAGACTAGTTGACCATAAAATAATTAACATGAAAATAAATAGCTTTAGTTGAATAAATAACATTGAGACATAATAGATATATTTGACG
>JALBCR010001433.1:27500-179812 GCA_030710515.1 Abscondita cerata | reverse complement strand
CAATGATATAAATCTTTCTAGGTATTAAACATTCATTGTATTTATGATTTGGGTTCACGACAATTATAGCAAAATATAGGTGTTGAAATATTTCTGTCAACATTAACTTTATTAGTTTCATTTGAAAAAGAATTATTTTTATTGAACGAAGTTATGACACAAGTCTTATTATGCAACTTAAATGAATGTTTATCTTTATTTGAATTATAGGAAAGTTCTGGTTCTGGATCTCTTTGTTGAAACCCTGAATTTTGAGGTCTAGAGGCATAAAATGTCATCAATTTTTTACATAACTCCGTCAAGTGAGCCAAATTTCTAACTTCAACAACAGCAATTTGTCTAACGTAATAAGATAGTAAATTTTGCTTGATATAAAATAATTTGTGGCTTCGTTAGAAGGGCGAGTAAGTTTTTCGAATAACGATAACATGGACGCAATAAAACGGTAATATTTTCACCTCGACCTTGTTTTCTATTTTTATTTGATTCCTACAATTTTTCATCATAATTAATAGGAAGAAAATCTTGTTTTAACGCACAAACTAACTCCATCCCAATTATTTACGTTATTTTTTTTATGTTTCTTATAATGTATTGCCTTACTCAGTGAATAAATCTACAGCACCTTTAAAACAAAATATCTTTAGAAACGTTCCTAGCTTGAGCTAGCTCTTCAATTCTTTGCAAAAAAGAAGTTACAGAAGTCGTTTGACCATCAAAAGTAACATTCCATTTATAAAGCTTAACACCCGAGTTATTCCAATCTAACCTACTGCTATTTAAATTTGATAAATCAGCTTCTGCATTACTATTATTTATTTTAACGTCTACAAAGCGACCTTTACTAATTAAATCTGACTCTATACATAAACAATCAGCTAAAGATTCGTTTTGAAATTCAACATATTTTTCAGATTCGTTCTCGGGAATTACAAACCTATTAATACGGTTTTATTAAGTAAATAATACGCGTTTGAATACTTTTGTACAAGTTATCAGTGTTGGGACCTTCAAATTCTTTAACTTGATCTTTTTAAAGCAGAGATAGTTTCCGAAATTACTTTAGTTTCGTTTTCTAATTCAAATTCACCGTCAACTAAAATAGTTATATCTGTATTTACAAATAAACGCGATAAAATTTTACGTTTTCTAATAAACCTTTTCTTGATTTTTGTCCTCTGATTCGTAATTCATAGTCAATTTCAAAAGCAGACAGAAATTTAAAATCAATTGAATCTTTTCTGTAAAACATTTTATCAATCATAAAATTCAGTAGTTATTAAGGTCAAAAATTATGGTTTGCAATACAAATACGTTGATATAAAAATGTTACTAATTGTAAGTTATTTAGAGAAAATTTGTAACGATTTTAACAATAATTATTACAGGAAAATGTTTATAAATATGAACGCTAATGCCGAGTGTAACGTATGATAATCTATCACCACTCGCACGCTTCAAACGTAGTAGCGATAACCAAATATTAAAATGTAAATTACAAGAATAGAATAATAGAAAATATTTAAAACGTCAAATAAGCAAAATGTAATTATGTAATTATCAAAAAGGAGTCCCTGCTCGTGGAGCCATTAATGTAACAAGATCGGGTGACTAGGGTTTCCTTTATTGATAAAAACACAAAAATATGAATATATTGTTTATTTACACTACTAACTACTAACCGCTCATGGTGATGGAGATTGATTATGGTTGTTATATTAGATTGGTGATGATCTTCGTTGCCTCTCTGTCGGAGTTTAGGGTTGCCGCCGGACAGCATTATTTTTAAGCGAATAAGTAACACCCGGAAAACCTTTACATAAAGATAAAATTCTGTATACAAAGTTTAACTAAATTAATATAAAAAGCCTTACCTTAAACATTAAGGTTTTTCACAAAAGCATTGCATAGTTTGCAAAACAATAAACTTTATAGTAGGTATATTTTACTTGATGTAAGGTAAAAGTTAAAGTGTCACGAGTTATTCCACCGCCTAATATAAAATTAACACGGCCCCTCCAACATTAGAGCGGGAAGATTAAAATTAAACGCTACAACCTTATCCTTCCATCTCTTACTTCCCTCCACACTTTTTTCCCAATCACCCTTCTCCTCTTTTCTCCATACTTTCCTCATATTTCATTTCTATTCTTCCCGCGTGTATTCTTAATTTTTCCTCCTCAATTATGCATCCCGGCGTCTCTCTTTCCAACTCTAATATTCCTTTCCAATATCGCTCTTGCACTTTCTCCAACCTTTCCCATTTCTTCCATCCTCACACTTCCTCCCCGTATATTATTACACTCCTTATTAGGCTCTTAAATAACCACTCCTTATTTATTACGTTATTTCCAAACACCCCCTCTCCCAATCCCCACACTTGCCATATTATTCTCCTTCCTTTCCTTTCTAACTCCTTCACATGTGCCTCCTTCTTATTGTCATACCACATTCTATAGCCTAAATATCTCACCTCATCTACTTCTTCTACCCCTTCTTCCTCCCACTTTCATTCCTCTTTAATCCTCCCCCTTCTTCTTTTTTTGAAAAACTGACATTTTTGTTTTCTCCACATTTGCTTTCATTTTCTTTGCTTCTATCAATCTCTTCACTGTCCCCATCATTACCACCATTTTTTCTCTTGTTTTCGCCACTACCACCATATTGTCCGCGTACGCCAAAACCCATACTTTCACCTTCCCAATTATTATCCCCCCCTGCTGCCTACCTTTCAATGTCTCTTCCAAGTCTCCTATATATAAAGAAAATAGGCTTGGGCTAAGTGGACTCCCTTGTTTTAATCCCTTGCTTGTCCAAAACTCCTCAACTCACTTCCCTCCCCAATCTCACACTACACTTTCTCTCCCCATATACTTCTTCTATAGCTCTCACCACATCCTCTTGTACCATTTTTTTCCTCATCACTTCCATAAGCTTTCTCTGTCCACAATGTCAAAAGCTGCTTTAATGTCCAAAAATAAAGCATAAACTTTCCCACTTTTCTTTTCGAATTTTCTATTCACTATATTTCTTTAAAACATATATATATCGTCTATTGTCCTTCTTCCTTTTCTAAAACATATCTGCCACTCCCCTATTAACCTCTTCTCCACTAGTTCATTATTTAATCTTTCTTGCAGAATCGTGGCATACACTTTATATCCCGTGTTTGTAACACTAATTCCTCTATAGTTCCTTATTTCATTCTTCTTCCCTTCCTTATGTACTGGGCATATTATTGCCTCCCTCCATCCATCGGTAACTTCTCTCCCTCCAAATCCTCTTCATTATTTTTCTCATCTTCTCCTCATCTTTTCTCCTGTATACTTCCACTGTTCCCCGTACCCACAGCCTTACCTTTTCTTATTTTTTTCTATCGCTTTTCTATTTCCATTATCCTATTTGGCGTTTCTTCTTTACCATCTAATATCCTCTTACAATATTCCCTCCGCTCCATCATATCTATCCTCAACCATATGAAAATGGAGATTTGATGCAATTTGTTTCATTTTCCATAAAACAAATATTTCATAATTTTTATATTTTTCCTCGTATTTTTCTATTGGTACATTGTTGTCAGTTTCACACCTATCTTTATTTGAGTTTAGCGCTGTATCTTTGCATTACCTTCTTCGAAAATTAATACCTAGAGATTTTAGTAACACTTCTGCTGTTGTTCAACGTAACCGATGCAAAGTGAGTGTACTCATTCTAATTGCAGATTATAACAATACCTGAGTTTGTGTGAAGTTATATATATATTATTATTATCAATTTGTATCAAATCTAGTTTAAACCAGGTTCAGTTTGAACTTTTTTAAAGAGAAATGTAGTTATAGTTTGTCCTTATTTGTAATGTTATTTTTTTTTAACTTAGTCTTAACCTATTATTTGTTTAAAATTGTCTAATTGTTAATTTTGTTTACATAGGAACTATTTCAATATAACCACTTGACCAAATTACTAAACGTTGTGAAAATATAACACTGGAATGTCTCTCTCGTTTTCCATTCTATAAAAAAAATACATCGCATAAGACTTCAGTAGGACAATAACATACAATCAGTTACGAATAACCTTAATAATTTCTTTAGTGTTGAATTCAAATACTTCGTAGATATTTAAAATTGCTTTTTCTCATTTGAACATTTTTCATATTAGTTTTCGTCGTTATTTTAATAAACACTTCACCTTGACATCGCATGCCTCCCATTAGATGGATAATGCTTCCAGCTACTAATTTTGATTAAGAAGTACTTTCACTGTTTACTATGTATGCTACCAATACATTATCATCATCAGCACAATAAACGCACTTAGAAAAAGTGCCAAGTGTAATATTTATTATTTATATTTTAACGGCACAAACTGGCACTTTCGTGTTATTAATTTCTAATTTCTCATTACTTTCATCTTTTTACGACAACCATTATAGACTACACATGAATCTTTCATCGTTTTTATAACACTTTTGATTTTTCATTCGAAATTTAACATTAATATTCAAATTATATAAATACGTCAAAGTTTTTTTTAATTTTTTTGAGTAAAATTTATTTGAAATTTATGTATAAATTTGCAAACTATTTTTACTCGAACGTATTTATAAAAAATTTAAATTTATTGTTTATCATTGACATTTTCTTGATTAGTTTTTAATTTACTCGAATAATATAAACAATTTAATCGTTTATTGAGGATTTCTTTATCGATAACATAAACAAAGTGTACGGTAATATACTATGTACTTCCTATTTGCGGTTTTCCATTCTTGACACGTTTCCTTCAAACGCCTTTTATTCATATAACTTTTACAATCTAAAGTTGTATTGATTACTACACGTAGACAGTTTCCAATTCTTCTCCTATCAGTATGATCAGAAGGAAATCGAAACGTTGTTCCTTACTTGTAATAAAGATGCTAATACGAAAATCTGCATTTTAAGTGGAAAACATAATTTTCATATAAATAAGTTTTATCTGCATCTAAATAACGTTACACTATAAAAAGAAAAATTTTGGCACTCGACTCCGTATTCAATATTTTTATTATTATTATTTTAAATAGACGAATTTAAATTTTATTTCATTAAATTTGGTGTTTACTAAAAATTAAACACCACTGGTGATTTATAAACTTGAGTCTCTTTTACCAACTATTTCAGGTGCGTATTGGAAACGAAATCGGAGAATTTGGAATTGTTCCAATTCTCTGAGCGCAGATAATCCCGTCCAAATTTGTTTTATTTTTAAGTTTTGTATAACTGTTTAGTTTTTTCGTATTGTTCTGGGTAACACTAATGGGAAATTTGCTGTTCGAATAAATGTTTATTCGTTGAATAGTCTTTTTGTATACAGATATACATTTAAAATTTACGTTTAGGTCTGTTACTTTTATAATATTAATTAGTTTAAAATTGCTACTCTGCTTACAGAGTGGGGGAGTAGGTACTCAATTTTATTTTCAACAGAAATTGTTATTAAATTTAAATAAAAGCCTTTGCTACCAATCCGTTAGTAATATACTGACTTCCAAAAAATTGCAACACCTAGAAGTTGTTGAACGATTTTAATGAAATTTTCAGGAAACTTCTATTTTCATTAATCAAACTGATGATTAAAATTTAAAAACAAAAGAACAAAAGCTTAAAAAGTTTTTTCAATAATGAGTTGCTCCGCCACTATTTATAATGCACTCATCTAGACATCTTGGCATGCTATCAATCAAGTGACCTATAGCTGCTTGTGGTACAATCCCAAGCTTCTTGAATCCGTTGCTAAAGATCGTGTAAATTATCTGGAGAGTGCGGTAATTACCCAGTCGCCTACCAATCATATCCCATACATGTACAATTGGCGGCAAATCAGGCGACCGAGCAGGCCATGTGGAGGACGGCAATGTTAGATTCTTCCAAAACCGTGTTGTAGCCCTTGCCGTATGAGTGTGCGCATTACCCTGCTGGAAAATGGGATTTTGCAGCCCCTGAAGATATGGAAGGCCAACTGGTTGTAGCACATTAGCAATGTAACCAGCTGCGTTAAGGTTGCCGTCAATAAAGACCAAGGGTGATCTGCTACCATAACATATTGCACCCCATATCATAACTCCTTGAGTGAGGGCTGTGTTGCGTTCCACAAAAATGTTGGATTTTTTACGTTCTCCACGCATCCGTCTGACCCTCCTACGAACCCACAAAAAAACAAAACCAAACAAAAAACACCATAAAACACCCCCCCTACACCCCCACACCACCCCCACCACCCCCCACAATAACCCCAAAACACAAAAAAACAAAAAAAAAAAAAAAAAAAAAAAAAAAAAAAAACAAAACACTAAACCACCAAAACCACAAAAAAAAAAAAAAACTAAATCCTAAACTTTCCTATCCCCTCATTTACCCAAAAAACCTTATCCCACAATAAAACTCAAACTAACCTATAAAAAACCCTTTATCAACATTTTTAATACTTAAAACCATTAAAAACACCACCACCTAAACCTCTCCAACCTTTTACATATCCATTTTACAATAAAAATAAAATAATAAAAAATTAAATTTTTCAATTTACAAATTTTCTCACAATTACTATCAAAAATTTATTAATACCAATTTATTTTTATTTTTTTTTTATTTTTTTTTTTTTTTTTCTTTATTTTCTTTTTTTTTTATTTCAATTTTAAATTATAAAAAAAAAAATAATATTTTATAATTTTAATTTTTCTCTTTTTTTTCTTTCTTAATTTTCTTTTTTATTTTTTTCTATTACAACAAAAACACCCCCCAACTTCTTTTTCTTTTCCTTCTATTAAACCCAAAAAAAAAAATAAAATCAAACTAATCAAAACGAATAAGGAGACACTTACAAAAATTCTAATATTTTTGTATCCATGCAATGGAATTTGCAAAATGTTGTATTCACTTGTTTCATAAGAATGTGTCTCCCAGTGTGACTCATTACAATCATTTTCGAATAAGCCGTTGAAGAAAAAAAGAAGGAAATTTAACATTTAAGCACAAATCGTATAATTGGCAAAACATTAAATTATTCAAAACAAAAGAGTAAAAGCAAAACTAATAATGAGTTCGCCCTCCTCTTGCTCGGAGGAGTTCAGTGCATCGACGGGGCATACTCGCAATCAAGTTGGAGATGATCTCTTGTGGCAGTACTTCCCATTCCTGAAGAAGAAGTTCTTCAACTTGTTGAAGATTTTGAATGGGTAGGTGTTCTCGGATTCGACGTTCCATGGTATCCCATAGATGCTCGATCGGGTTCATGTCTGGGCTGTTGGCTGGCCATTCCATAACATCGATATTGTGCTCATTTAAAAAATTTGTCACTATTCTCGCTATGTGGGGCCTAGCGTTATCGTGCTGGTAGATGAAATCAGCTCCCATATTTTGAGCAAACGGAACAATATGTGGTTCTAAAATGTCTCTGATGTAACCTAAAGCTGTTAGTGATCTTTCTCTAAGAATCACTAATTCCGTACGGCCATTTAAAGTTATACCTCCCCAGACCATAATAGACCCCCACCAAAAGGACAATTTCTTGAACAGTATCATCGAGGTAACGTTCCCTCGCCGTCTCCATACACGCAGACGTCCATCATTGTGATCTACACAAAATCTGGACTCGTCTGAAAACATTACATTGCTCCACTGTTCCATGGTCCAATTGCTATGGATGTGAGCAAAGTTTCGTCGCGCTCTGCGGTGGGCTACGGTTAACCGAGGTACTTTTGCTGGTCTTCTTGCATTCAGCTCAGCTTCATGGAGTCTATTTCTCACCGTTTGAGTGGAAATTCTAGTTCCAGAAGCGGCCACCAGGTGATTTTGAAGAGCCCGTGCCGTAATTCTGCGTCCTCTGATTGCCCAACGAGTCAGCAAACGATCTTCTAAAAAAATTTTTGTCTTTCGAGGATAAGGACGTCTTTGAACGATTCCATGATCCAAATGCTTGAGCCAAGCTCTAGATATGGCAGAATGACTTACACCCATTAACTGTGCAACTCGTCTTCTTGAATAGCCTTCTTCTATCAATGTAACCGCTCTTGCTACTTCAATTTGAGTTAGGTACACTCTTTGAACCCTTCTCCTACCTAACACGTCTACTTCCATGTTTTTACAGTGAAACTATGCCTCGAAACTGTAAAATGAGCTCCAAAATGACGTTTCGTTTCAACCGAAAATTATGGTGTTATTTTGTTTTTTGCTTTGTCTGACAAAAGGCACTATTCAAAGTTGTGCCTACTATTGCTAATCTTTAATTCAAAGTATCTTTACTGTTTTTGACAAATTTATAATTGATTGTACCAGATGTTTCAAAAAATACAGGTAGAAATAAAAGTGTCTCCTTTTTCGTTTTGATTAGTTTATAAAAAAAAAAAGTTAAAATAAAAAAAATTTCAAACCAAACAAATTCCGAAATGATTTAGAAAGCTTGCAAGCATGCAGTTACAAAATCATTTATATTAATGGTAGTGTTATATGTGAAAACCTTTTGCTGTAAAAAACGGTAAAGATGAGTCATTCGCATATACTCTTTGAGCAATTGTAAACTCAGACTCGAGCTTTCTCATTCGTGAAGAGTCTAAAAAGGATGAAAAAAACTATAACTGCTTATATTATCTGTTGGCAAGTTTTTATAGTCGTTAATACGTTGGAACGTGGTACGATAGCACGAGGTAGCAGCACCAATATGTATCTTTTTTAACACCAAGCGGAAAACCGGGTTATATTGAAATTCTACAAAATAGGTAATTGTGTCAAGGTCTTATGTAATAAAGTGCAAAGGTAAGGGCGACAAGTGGAAAACGAGAAACTAGGTTGAAATGTGTTAGTTGAGGAAGTCTAACTACTACATGTTTAAGACATAAAAAACCATCATCGAGTGCGCGAAATTAAGTAAAAATTGAAAAAACCCAATTAACGTTCGAAGGTTCCAAAAATTCAGATCAAATTTTTCTACGGCGCAAGAAAAGTACCAGGGGTAAGAAAAGATGATAGATGAAGGAACGATTAAGCGTAATAATAATTAATTCGATTAAAATTAAATGATTTGATGAAGAAAATAGAGGGCGTACCAAAATGACCGCGTTTGTAACGGTTTTGTGTTGAAACGACGCTACCTTCTTTTTCAATAAACCGAGGGCAAAGCTGCACAAAGTTACGGTCACCTAAATAAAAATTGTAAAGTAAAATAAAAAATATTACGAACTACGATCAAATAAAGTTTCAAAGTGCATACAATTAATTTAAATATAGAGAATAAATACTACCTGTAGTCGAGCTGTTATTATAATAAAACAGAAAATACATCGGATTTGAATTAGATGAGATGGTGAAGTTGTGTGTGTGGTGAAGTGGTGAACGGAGCTCTAAAAACATTTAAATCAAACTAATTGTTACAAGTTTGTTGTCTCGATATTCAAATATAAACAAAATAAATATTTAATACTTAAGAAGTCGCTTAGAAACCAACCCGTAGCTCGATGTGTCGTAGAGTGGGTCGCAGGAAGGAATTGAAGAACGCGACAGTGGGCGCCACCTTGAGAGCCCTAGTGAAATATCCTTAAGTCGTAGACCTGAAGGAAAGTAAAACACACAAACTTGTAGAAGAGAGACTAGAGAATATATTCTGACCTGTTCCAAATAACATTCAGCAAAACAACAACAAATTTAAATTAACGAAGGCACAACAGAATACAAATGATGACAGATGAATATATTAATCACAGTTTGATTATGTGAATTTTTTAAATAATATTAGACGCCACCAATATATTTCAGTGTCTGACGCAAAGTTAAATGAATACATATATGCGATATACGCATAAGCTAATAAAATTTAGCAATATAACAAGTCAAAGGATCAGATAGCATGTACCTCAACCTAGAATTTTTCTTTAAAGAGTCACGTAGAAATTTAAAAGTATCGGAGGTACATCCCTCGGTGATCGGCAAATAGTTTCAACCTGCTAAAGTCTGTCCAGAAACGAAGCGAAGTAATAAATTTAAATAGTTCATTTATTTTACATATAAGCGGTACACGATTTTGTATGAAATACATAAAAGATTTTAAAACTTGTTTTAGGATATACCGCTTCCATACTATAGTGTTACAACGTAAGTTATTTATGAATAGCTCCTAATCCGTTAACAATGGGACGTATCTGTTCTTGAGGTCTAAACTAAAGATCATAGGCGTGTACATGGGTTTTGCTGACAAAAAATTACGACTGCGTTTTATTTATTGTGTTTTATTGAAAGTAATTTTAAACATATTGTAATTATAAAACACATCGTTTGTTAGAAACGAAATTTTATAGAGTTTGAAAATTTAAGGTATAATAAAATATAGCAAGAACAAACTAAATCCTTTTCGAAAAAGTATCAATACATCGGAACGCCATTGGAATCTGTTAAACATGTTGATTTATTACTTCGCTTCGTTTCTGGACAGACTTTAGCGAGTAGCCTAGTAACAATAGCGTTATTTTTAATCTTTCGGGTAGAAATTCTAAAAATTTGTAAGATGGCGATAGAGGCACATGCGGATTTTGGAAACGACAATTACTTCGGCGTTCTTCAAACGTACAGAAACAATTAGTCATCTAAAATTCGAATAACGACATTATAGCAGAATTAGCAGAGTTCGAAGTCGTACGTCTATCACGGGTCGACGTGGAGTAAAGCGAACTATATGTGGTGGTGACAATAATAATAACACAACGAAGAGAAGTCGTAACAGCAGTGGAAGCTTCCAACTCTGGAATACATCTGATTCTCCATATAAACCTTAACAAAAAGGAATTAATCACAAAAACAACAGAGGCAACAACTTACCACACTTCCTTGACAAATGATGGTCGTTTAATTGTTAGTTTTAATTATTATTTTCATTATTGTACTGGGTTATTCACCATAAATTACTCATCCCTTATTATCGTTATTATTGCTCGTAGTATACGATTTTTTTTTTGGTTTATTATAAACCATTTTGGTGATTTAATTAATGAAATATCAACAAACACAACATTTGTCATTTACATGGCTTACTTTAATAATGCTAATTAAGTAACTGTTATTCTACGAATAATAACTCAATAACGGCTCAAGATAAAGACAACATATGGTATATTTTTGAAATCAGAAAAAAAAAGATCTCTTCAAAACTATAATAATATACAGGGCGTTACATTTAAAAAATACATCATATTTAAGTTTCGCCCGGCGAGTAACTAAACTACTAATAGCATTTTAAGAAAATTCAGTTAGAACCATACAACTTCCATATATAACTTTTCTTTCTACGAGTAATAATAACGATAATAAGGGGTAGGTAATTTATAATGAATAACCCTGTACAAACGTTATAAATTTACCTTTGCGTTCATTTATTTATGCGTACGACGTATAAAAAATCTTCCCATTTGATCGTAGTCTCACCTTAGATTAAAAATATTCATATCATTAGTTTGACAGAGTAACGTGGGGCTGTGCATTACATTAATTTCAAACAAATAATCATCGCATCGTGGGACATTATTTACTGGGATTATTTATAGCAATGCAAATTAGTGAACTAATATTAAGATGTGAAGAAGTTAATTTGATGAAACTATTTTGTGATATTTTCTACTCATGTTGAGTTACGAGGAATTACGCTTCCTTGGTACCCCCTGTATATTGTGTCATTTTATTATTTTTTGTTAAAAATTTATTTATTGTGTTATTGGGAACTACTTTTGAATTTTATATGCAGGTAAATTATTTTTTCTATTTAACATACCTGTGTATCTGTCTAGTTAAAATACATACGAGTATATGTTAATTTTGAAACGTAATTTACATATATTTTTAAATGTCTATCTGCATAAAAAAAATTTCCCAAGATTAATAAAACAAATTTTTAAATTCGATTCTGTCTTTATGTGAATAAAAATCGAAAGTCCTTGATGAAGGAAGGCCGTTCACCAGTGACCTACGTGATTGTAAAGATTTCAAAACCACACGATAAGTTTACCCGAAGTATCCATTACCAATAATTCTAAGCAGTAAATAGTATTAGAAGTTCAATAAACATTGAATTCAAAAGTAGTTTTTTTTTCGTCATCCGCTTATGTATGCATTATTGAAATTAAATTATTGGGTTACACAAAAGAGGCGTTTCGTATTTCCAACCTTTACAATAGGAAGATTTTGACTTTTATTGAAGCGTCATTGTTTTCGTCTGCTCAACTTTTTGAATCTATATTTTTCGTTCCAAGATTCAGCCGCCGCCAATCTTTGGTGGGAATTAATTCGCTTACTGTAAATATTTAAATAGGAAGGAAACTACAAATAGATTAAATCTGAAAAATCATTAGCGTGTTAAAAGTTAATTGCACACCTGAACGGTATTCTCTGGTATACTTTAAATCGAATTAAATCACCTATTTTAACAACAGCCAGCATTTTTTGTAGTTGCTTATCAATTAGATAGTTTATGGGGACTAGTTTTATCAGAATAATTATAATTAATTAACAATAATTTTTTTGTTGTGCGTACAAAAAGTACTAATGTTTCTTCGTTCGATGAAGCTAAACAATGAAATTACACAATATATGTGTAGTTCTATTTCCTAGCGAAAATCTAAATTTTTCCTTCAAACACGCAACTCCTTTATTATGTATTTAGTATCGCGTTGTTGGCTTCGCGTACTGACGCATTTAGAGGGGATTTAGTTAGTGCTCTCCACAACAACGGGTCCCCATCAAACACAGTCCACTTCGAGTGTCCAGCTTCGGTAGTTTGTTTTTTAGTTATTTTCGCTTTAGACTTTTTCCGATAATTTGGATTACAATTTTTTTTTCTAATTTAGTGCTGCAGTGACAGTGTAGTTTATGCTTATTTAAAAAGAAAAAATATTTGATAGTGCGTTTTACGTAAACGTTTTAACCGGTGATTTTTTTCCACCTAGTCGTTTTTGTAATTTAGGTGAGTCCCTATTTATTATATTTTATTAGTATTAAATATCAGAGTTAATCGACCGATTAACATTAATTTAATTGGGCCTGTTTTGATGCTAGGAATTTATTCGACCAATTAAGTTTCTGATATCATAGACAAATACCGATAGTAAAGAGGGTTTTAAAACGGATATATGCTTTAGCGAATACGAAATAAAACTCACACGTTAAAAAAATTTATATTAAACAGATACGAAATTAAATGGCAACGACTTAATTTATTAATGAAATTAAACACGAGGGGCTTAACTGTACAAGTCTTTACCATTAAATCTTGTAATAAAGAAGTGTAATCCACGATGAAATAGCTGAGTACTATTGGTGTTATTAATAATGAACTATCAAAACCAGTTTCTTAGATAACTTGCTATATGGTAATGTTTAGGTAATTATTTATTTATTAGTTGTTTTTTTGCTGTTTACTATAATAATTTCATTTACTTATTACTGTTTATATTCTGAATATGTAATTGTAATTTTAGGATTTATTATATTGATTAATTAATTATTGATTGAAGACTGCATATTCAATTTTGAAAAAAAGGATGGGATTCAAATAGTTTTTCATTTATTAGTGGACTGTATTATTTTAAAAATAAAAGACTAGCTAATTTTCAGACGCAATTTGTTGCTTAAATGGAGACCGAACGTAATAGATTAAGATTTAAACAATTACTGATGTTTAATATACTCTAATATCGTGTAAATAAACGAAGTATGTAAAACTAAGTACACACCTGAAATATAAAGAATTATGGTACCTACTGTTCATATGTGCACAAGTAAATCACATAACAAAGCAATAATTCCTATGAACTGAAAACTGGAAGATAATATCGCTATTATTATATAGTTTATCAACATTTTATAGCTCATTTAAACTCGTTCAAGTTCAAAGTAAGAATGAATAATACTCGTTAAATAATGTCGTCGACTATGTTATGATAATAAAGGAAATATTACACTCTGTTGACTTGTAGGGCATAATGTAGTTTTCATTTGTTGCATGTGAAGTGCCTTAATAAATTAATTTATTCGTATTTATCTCTCAATATTTATTCAAAAATTAATTTTAAGTACAACGTGTTTTTAACGACCTCATAAATTTTTAATATCTCAGCATAAATCTTGAACTCGGCTGAGAAAATGTTTAAATCCTAATGATTGTGTTTGCAAACTTAGATGCAATTAGTGTTTTTTTTTCCTATAAATGGAGAAAAAAAAACATTAAAGTGATGGCGAGAAAACAATTAATCGCTTAGCGATTATTTAATCATCGTTTACAAATTCTGTCGTTAAACATTGCGTAATAATTGTATTTTAAATATACCCTTTGGCTTCCATACTAATTTAAATCGAAATTAATTAGAAACAAACGGTACAAACTATGAATTGAAAAAAATGGCCTAAAATACGTACTCCTTTGTATTTTTTCTTTAATCATGCTTGCAATGACCTACTCTCGTAAATCGCTTTTTTTTTTGAAAAAGAAACGTTTTATCAATTGTGTTTGGAGTACGTGATGGCTCCAGGCATGTTCATTGGTTTATTTTTAATTTTCGGGTTATTATGTAGTATTGTGTGACTGGATATCTACATTGTAGATTTACTAACCAGTTTATACGCAACCTTCAAATTAAAAATTTAATCACTCGACAAGTCTAGGATCAAAGTAATCCTTAAATATATTAAATCATCATAATTGCGTCATACTCGGTTTGTCTACTTTTCTCATTAAAATGCTGGATTTGCTTTGACGTTTCTCACTTTAGGATCGGCTGCGTACTTGTATCTACGGATGGTGTCATGACTCATATTTTTCTGTGTAATGTTAATTGCAACGTAACTTCACAAATTAAAACAAATGCACTAACAAAAATTTAATTTAAAACCCAGAGATTTCATTCATTAATAATGCGGTGGTTGGAAATGGACCACCTATGAACTACCTTTAGAAAAAAAGAAAGGCATAAAAGATAATTTAGCCTTGATGAAGCCCCTATACGGTTGGAGTCAAACGTCAGTAATACTACCACTTATAAAGATAGTGTTGTGTTTCACCTCCATCCATGGAAGATTCCTATAAAAAGGAAAAACTTGGAAATACACATTTAGAGAAATACAACCTATTTTTAAAATAATTTTTTTTTGTTGGTTCACATAGGAACGAGCATTTTGATGTTGGGTTCGAATAAGGTCTAAGTAAAAATTATCACAACTGAGAAAGCACGAAACAAAGTAAATATTACTTATTGTAAACATTCATAATTTAACGGATGAAACTGTATTATGGCTTATGAAACTGAAGGACATCTGAAATTCATCAATATTTTGTATTCTCTGTCCTGATTATATCTGTTTTCTATAATTTTTTTGGAATTTCTTTTAACTTACTATTCTTTTGTCATTGTCGTGACTGGCGCTTGGACCGGTCCATTATATGTCGCCATGCAATGGCTGTGCTGTTATTTTTATGTTCTTATTTTCCTTCTGTAATGTTTACACCCTTAATTAATATTATTACAGATGAATACTAAGGTGGGTAAGAGTTGGCATGTTTAGGTTTTAGCAGTTTTCCTAAACCTTGAAGCAAATGCTTTGCCAAGACGAACCAATCCACAATTGCACACGGTTTCGTCACCACACTATACAGGTTTAAGGTGCGTACAGACCGAAGTTACAACGCATACCAAGGCACATGTGGACAGATATTTGAATGCGTTGGAGCCGATGTATGCGGTGTTGGCGAATGTACGCCAATGGATTTTCAAAGGACCGTTGGCGTTGGTTTGCGTTCGGACTCTGAGCGGTACTTCATTTGGTGTGGACGTTTTTAGCGTTTTCAGTCGTTAGCATCGCGTCGTAGTAGAAAGAGTATTTTTTATTGTTTTTTTGGTGAATACGTCTATAGTTTTGTGTATGGAATGGAACGACGATTTATGCATTAAATTAATTCAGCTGTATCGGGATAATCCTATATTATGGGATCCTACTAATGGAAATTATAAGTTCTCGAAAAGGATGATAGATATCTGGCAAAGTATAGCAGATGAAGTTGGGCGCGAAATGCCTGAAGTAAAGAAAAAAATTAAGAGTCTTCTTACTTCTTATCGACGAGAATGGCGACGTGAAGGTACCACATACTCTGGAATGGGAACAGAAGAACTATATCATTCAAAATGGTTTGCATTCAAAGAAATGCAGTTTCTTAACGACAAGTTTCGGCCAAGGAAAACTCAAAACACTATGAATGCAAGTAAAACCTTTATATCAAACTAGATGATACAATATGATTTCTTCATAATATTTATTCTGTTTAAAAAATAGCGCCTAGGCGTCACCTCGATTGTTGACTGTTGTAATTTCTATTTCTAACTTAAAAAACGGGAAAAATAAAAACTCAATTGTGTCCATTCAAATATTAAGAAAATGAGTGAGCTTGGGTGATCAAAGTTTCTATTTTACTACTCATAATTATTTTGCCATGGCACCTTTCCACTGGTAATAATATACTGCAAACTCAGCTCGAATTTGTTCTGCATTTGCTGATGATTTTCGAGCTACTTTTGGAATTGATGTTAATCCATTGTTGTTATCAGATGACCTTCATGATCCAGGTATTACTATTCCATTCACTTCGGTATCAAAAGTTCCATTTTGAGTATAAACATGTTTGGATGATTGGTTTTTTCTGAGAAAATTATGCAAGTGAATGCATGCCATAACAACCAATTCAGTTTTTTCCGGTTCTAGCAGCATTGGCTTTCTAAAAACTCGAAATACACCGAACACATCCTCCTTGCCGTTGAGAGTCGGTAGTCGAATATACGTTTAGCGGATCATTTTAAGTGAGAACCTGAATATGGTTTTAAAATATTGTCTTTCAAGGGAAAGGCTTCATCCGCAACGAACACATAATGAACAATTTTGTTTCTTCCAGGTAATATATTTGAATTTGGCTAATTTAGAGAATGTTCTTCAAGTTTATTGGATACAATTGTGTTTCTAAAAACGCCTCCGTCAGAAATTCTTCCTTGGTACCCAACATCAGCATATAAAAAATTATAATCGGCGTCAACAAGTGCGAAAAGAACAATGCTAAAAGTAGATTTATAATTTAAAAATTACTTCCACTGGAAAATGGGGCCTGTAATTGTACATGCTTGCCATCCATGGCACCTAGGCAATGCGGAAAGTTCCAGTTTTCTTTGTATTCATGACTTACTTTTAACCATTCATCTGGTGTTTGGGGCATCTGTAATAATACAAACATTGGAAATTCATAACAAATGTGCACTGCAAGATTTTTTTTCACATTAGCTCTATGATTGTATTTTTTTACAGGAAACTAATGTTGGTGCCAGCGTAGAAATAGATGAATCGCCAGACGTCTCGCATGACTCGCAGATGTCACAACAAGAAGATAACATAAATAACGATGAAGTAGTCATTACTTGTACTAACATTCCCAAATCTAAACAATTCATTACTTCTACCTCAAAAAACGGGAAAGGGAAAAGGAGGATCCTCGTATAAACAAAGCGCTCAATATTATGAAAATATTGATGCTAGAAAAATGCTAAAATTGAAAAAACGAATGTACCCTATATGGCGAATATATTGCCAGTCAACTTCAAAATTTGACGACCATACCCGCGCTTTGGTGAAGCATAAATTTGGAAACATTTTGTTTGAGGCTGGCATGGGATTGTATCGAGTCCCACCAAACCCAATTTTACAGTGGAGTGTTAATTCAACTCTTAGCACATCATCGCTAAATTCTGGTTACGCCAGCACCATACAACAGTTGGGGGAGATACATCATCAGCCTTCCACCCTCATTGTTAGGTCACCGACACCTTCACCAAGGTCTGATGGTACTCTATTTACCATGTTGTCCCCCAACCCGTCAACACCTGGCTCAAGCAATTTACTTCCTCACCTTCAGGAATTATAAAAATTATAAATATGTACTTCAATTTCATGTAATAATTTAACTAATTAAAACTTACCCTGATATATTCTTTCAGTGTTTCAACAATGGCACAGCAAACTTGAGGAATAATAGATGATATTGATTGTTTTGATATTTTAAAAGTATACGCTAGACTAGTGTAAGAATTTCCAGTTGCCAGATAATGAAGGGTAACAGCTAATATTTCCTTAGGTGGGATAGCTTTTCTGTAATTTGTATCATGTTTTTCGATTTTTGGTGTTATTAAATCCAGTAGTGCATTAAGTAATTCCGGACTCATTCTGCAGAATGTTCTGAAATGATTACTGTCTTCACTTCGAAGCTCATCCAGCAGAATGCTTGTATTGTAGGTACTTCTATTTGTAAATGGTGTTGTCATCCACCAACGTCTAGATTTACGTTTCTTCTTTTTGTCTTGGACGAAAGATGTCACAATTTAAAACGCGGCACTTACACACAATAAATCTTCTTCACTTGATGACATTACGAAATTTTTAATTCAAATACACAGCTAAATGATCAAACCGTAAGCAAGGGTTTCCAATTGACAACTAAAATTCAATGTGGACGGCACCAAAAAATCTTTTCCAATGATTTCCAATCCCAACGCCAACAGACATATTCGGTCCAGTTTGTGTTGGTTTGCATTGGAACTCAGTCTGTACGCACCTTTATACTGATCTTCTGGGGCACAATACAATATTTAAAATGTACCATACGAATAAATAAATAAATATGTAAACTTATTCGTTAGTTGCATCCTGTGTTAGACATATGACTCCGGTAATCTTTTCCACTAATTAGCTTATATTGTGCGTCCCGTATCTAGTTTTCTGTTATTCTCTTCAAGTGTATCAATATACTAGTCGTAGGTTTTCTTTGACCTCTTCTCGTCTTTCTGGGCCACCATTTCAGAATATGTTGGGTCAGGGGTGTTAAACTTGGCCACTACATGTGGTCGTATGCGCTCACTTATGATCCTTGTTTTCATCTAATTTTACTGGATTAATATGCGACCCGTATGTTAATTTCAAGTACAACTCACATTTAAAGATGCTAGATGAATGTCCACTTCCTCGTTTCATAAATATGTTCTCTTAGGCGTACGTTCAAAATTGCACTCTCTATGTCATAGAGTCTATGATGTTCTTAACTGGATTACTTATCTTTTCGTTACCGTCAAAGTTTTCGACAGAATACTTTACTATTTGAACACATTGGGACATTACTTCTTCAACTGTATCTCAGCTTACCGTGCTTATACCTTAAATTTGCCCATTTTATTATTATAATTTTTAAGAAAATGTAGACGTCCATGGAAAAACAACAAAGTTTATTCGACAAATAATTTGAAAGGTATGCATAGGATCGATGTGAACGCGGCCCAAAAAACATCGAGCAAACTGCCGTGGGAGATGTCAGTGGTAGCAGAGCATGCGCTTTGCAATGGAGATCGCAAGATACTCTCCGAGAACTCCACATTCCTAGCAACAGTTAACAGTTATCACAACACTGTTGGTTAGGACCATAGAGATCCATAAACATCCAGAAAACTTCAACAAAAAGGAAGAAACCCTGCGGCTCTACCAGATCAGGAATCCGATTGTCAAAAATACCCGAACGACACCTTACGAAGATCAGCATTCGACCGGCGCGATACAATCTTCCTCCTCCCTTGAACCAATGTAAATAAAAGCTGCGAAGTAGAAATCTTTACTTACGCTTACGCATGGAAACTTAATCATTTTTGCATTTAAGCTTATTATCATCTCATTTACTGGATTTCTCCGTTTCACGAGTTTCTTTACTTACTGAGGCTTGTGACCAATTGTCGTGAGTTTTACAGAGATTTTCTGGCGGTTTTATAAGTTTTCACTTATGGTGGGTCAGTAACTTCCTGTGTTCCTCATCCACCCCTTTATTTATTCAGGTACACTCCTGATGATGTACGCATGTTTTATGAACGAAATCCGCACTTTTGTAAATCATCAGCCTACATTCAACATCGTAATGGGCGGACTTCTGAAGAAGCTGACCACTCGTGTTAGCGTAAAGTTAGGGAGAAATCCCAATCAAAGATGGCCTTGAGATCCAAATCTAGGCAACACTTGTTCACCAACAGGCTGCGAAAGCCTAAATCAAATTGTCATTGGAAAAAATTGTTTCGTAGTAAGCAGAATGTATGAATTTTTCCAATAGGCTTCATCTACACTGTTCGATCGTTTCTTGAAACAGGGAGCGCAAATCACAAAAGAAGTTTTGTTATCAGATACATTAGTCAGCTACGTGTCGGAGAAGAAGAAATAAGTGAAGGGTCCGTTCTGAGAATTAAAAAAAAAACATCATTATCGCGAATACCATATATTCAAAAGCACCAGTGAAAATTACTTTCAAGTAAAGTTGAGGTTTGTGAGTGGGGTTACTCCATTGTTTTTGTAAACGTGTTATTTTCTGATGAGACCGCATTTCGTAACAATGGATGCGTCAATAAGTTTAACGTTTACCTTCATGGGAAACCTCGCAACTTTCAAAATTTAAGATACACATAAATAATATTATTTACCTGTCCTATAAAATTTGCTGTTTAGAGTTGTCGAGTCTCATGAGGGTAACGATAATTTGCATTATTACGCTACGGAAAATAGAAGAATTTATAACAAATGGACTAACAACATCGTTGGTCAAGAAAAGTCTGGTAAGGAATTGTTGGTGAAAATGTGGTAGGGTCACCTTAACGATCAAATGTATTTTGAATTTTAACGTTTTTTGTATGCTGCTTTTAAATTTACCGTCAAATATGCATGCGGATAGAGCTTTATTAAATAACACTTACGAAAATCATTGAATTGGAGGATGGCGATCCTCTAGGTGACCTGTAAACAACAATTACACCCGCAATGTTGTGAAATGTCCTTTCTAGCCAAATTAGACAGACACCTTGAACAAAACGGAAGACATTTAAAAAATTTTTTAATGTAAGTGAATCATGGCTGTCAAAATTGTTTGTCAAACAAACATTGTTTTTTCCATGGCTGTCTACATATATTTTTTTGAAAAACTTTGATAATGATCCAGAATTTTGATGTTTGATAATTTTAAGAAAAACTGATTTTGGAACCAGTGTTCGACACCATTTATACAAATTATAAGAAAATACTGTATTTAATGTAAAAGTATCGTTAGATTTCTTGTATTAACGTTCACATTATGTTTTTTGAAATAATTTTTTGCGGGCTTGCAAAACTATTTTTTATGGTTTTTAATTTATTCTTCGTAAACTTCTAAAGTAAATTTTAGGATTTAAGAAAAACAATAAATAACTAAAACATTACAAATATAGGGTGTATTAACAACAACTTATTTATTTCTGGTTTGCTTGATTTCTATAATTGCTACATTGTTCACTTTTTTACTTCACTTGGTTTATGTATTTTGACCTTTCCGTCACAGGTTTATTTCGTTAGATCTTCATATAAAGATTAACGTGACAGTAATCGCTACTCTCAAATAAGTGACCCTCACCAATTGCTCTATTGGCTTTTTGCAACGAAAATATTTTTTTCTAATGTTAGCGATTTTGTACACTTAAGTAGGATTTAATACCCTGATCCCGAGTATTATCCAAGCCTACTCCATTGGAGAAAATAATCTCTTTCTTTTCGATCAATCAATCACCGATGGATCTTATATTTCTTCGACTTGTGGACAGAAATAACTAAACTCCACAGCACGAAACTATTTCTTTTTTTCTCCCTGAAAAGTTTGTTCTGCAGTCTTCATGGCAAGTAGATTCAAAATGTTCCTTTCTCTAAAATCCATATTTTTGCAAGTTACTCTTCACAATAATATGACAAATATTGTGACTTACACTCTCATATAGTAATAACCATGATTACTCTATTTAACGATAGCAACCATTACATCATTGCAACCGATTACTTTACTAATAATAGAAACTATTTATTTTATCAGTATAAATGTTGAATACACAATTGCTCAAATGTGAGGAAGTAAGACAACTTGATTGGTTGGTCCTCACATGAAGCAAGCAGAATTAGCAACGTGACATTTAAAGGTATCACCAAAAATGTATTTCGATGCTTTGAACTTATTTGCTACACTATCTTCAACATATTCCTCTACAACAGTGGAAACTTCCACCCTCCGCTATCAGCGAGAACTGTCGCACATGTTCTACGTAATCGATGTCCAGTATTGCTGCTGGTATCTGGAAGCAATTTTTTCTTGAACTCCAGTTTTTATTGCTTACCATTTCAAAAAAGTCACTTTTCGTACCTATCCTTTCACTCCTCTGGGAGTACAGCGAAAGAGGTTACTTTCCTGCATTTAAAATGTTTTTTCCAACACGGTTGTACTGGATAGCAAATTTTTGTTTGTTTATTTGTCGCTGTAATAAAATAATATTTTTTTCGTCATTGTCGTGACTGGCACTTGGACCGGTCCATTATATGTCGTCATGCAATGGCTGTGCTGTTATATTTTATGTTCTTATTTAGTTTCTATAATTTTTACACTTCTTCTTCTTCTTGATGTGCCGTCTCCTTATTGAAGGTTGGCAACAATAATGGCAAATTCCTCTCTATTCTGAGACGTTTTCAACAGTGCGTGCGAGTTAAGTCCTGTCCAATCTCTGATGTTCTTGAGCCAGGAGCATTGTCTTCTACCCGGTCTCCGTCTGCTCTCTATCTTTCCTTCCATTATCAAGCTGAGCAGAGAATATCTTTCATGGCGCATTATGTGTCCTAGTAATGCGGCTTTTCTCTTCTTTATAGTGATCAGTAATTTTCTTTCTCTTCCCATTCTTCTCAGTACCTCGTCGTTCGTCACATGTTCCGTCCACGATATCAACATCCTCCGGAAGACCCACATCTCAAACCCCTCCAATCGATTTAGTGAGGTAATCTTTAGCGTCCATGCCTCCATTCCATACAGCAGAACCGAGTGTACGTAACACATTGCAAAGTTATATCGTACTTCTATTGTCAGACCCATCCTTGATATCTGTACTTGTTCTATTTTTTTGTTATATACTTCTAGATTTGCCACGTTGGTTGGGCCTCTACTAAACACCATTACCTTAGTTTTGTTTATATTTATTTTTAATCTCAATGTATCGCCTCTCTTACTATGTTATCCATCAAACGTTGTAGTCCCTTTGGGCTGTCCGGAATTATGGCTGTATCGTCTGCATATCTAAGGTTGTTTAGTATTCTACCATTAGTTTTTATGCCGTCTTGTGCATTTTCTGTTGCTTTTTGGAATATATATTCCGAATAGATATTGAATAGAATCGGCGATAATATGCAGCCCTGCCTAACCCCTCGTCTGATTGGAATCTTTCCTGTAAGGCCTCCTTGAAGTTTTACGGATGCCACTTGTTGTCTGTAGAGGCTTTGGCGTAGTCTATGAAGCATTTGTTTGCATTTCGTTTTTTTGAGATGGGGATGAAGATTGACTCGTGCCACTCTCCAGGCAATTTACCCGTTAGATATATTACATTAAAGAGATTAACAAGTATTTCCATGTTATTTTCATTTATAAGTTTGATCATTTCTGGGTATATTTCGTCAGGGCCCGCAGCTTTTCTTGTGTTCAGTAGATGTATTGATTTGCGAACTTTGCTTACTATTATTTTTGGGTTGTTCTCTCTTTCTGTCGTCGGTAATATATTTTGTCTATTCTTCTTCTTCTTCTGTCCAATCTATCGTCAGTTTGTTTGCTTTCCGAATTTCCACGTACTTTGCCTGGTCTCTCGTTTTGTTCTCTCTTCTTTCGTCCATCAACTGCAGTATTCATCCATTTCTTTTTTTTTTCTTGTCTGATCTAGGCTCTGGTTTCAGTTCTTGATTTTGTATGCTGTTGATAGTATTCTTTAGTTGTTCCCACATAGGTTCGATGCACGCTTCGTTTCCGATCACCATTATCATGATCTAATATTTGTTAGATCTTCATTGAGGGTCTGATATACTTTATCATATGTGGTGGGGTCTTTCAGTAGTGTCATATCTGGCCGTTTTTCGTTTATTCGTTATAGTTTCTTCAGTCTAAATTTTATTCGTGCGATCACGAATAATAATACACACAATTAATATTATTAGATATGAATACTAAGGTGGGTAAGGGCTGGCATGTTTAGGTTTTAGTGGTTTTCCTAAACCTTGAAGCAAATGCTTTGCCAAGACGAACCAATCCACAATGGCACGCGGTTTCGCCACCACACTTTACAGGTTTAGACTGATCTTCTGGGGCACCATACATAAAACACACCACAATACAATATTTAAAATGTACTATACGAATAAATAAATAAATAAATAAATAATAAAATATTATAATTTATACCTACTAATTCATGGAAAATGGGTTTTGCTGAACTCGTGTGGCTTTCGAAGAACCACACCCATTCAGCAAAACCTCACTTATCTAAACTTGTCACGTATTGTGTCATTCAATCAAAAAAATATTTTTTCTTGTAATTTTGAATGTTAAAAGTTAGACTTGAGTAAAAAAGAAACTGTTATTGTATTCTTTAGTTAGAGATTAAAGTATTTGTTCATCCTAATATTGATATACAAGTTTCAGCGTACGTTTCGTAAATTTTTTTCAATTTGCGTCATATATTTATATTTTATCAAAATTTATTATTCATAACTTATCAACAAAAAAAAAGAAATTTCTGAAGTTGATAGATAAGCTTTGGAATGCTGTCCAAATAAACAAATTCGAAAAAAGCAAACGTAAACACAAACAAAAGCTTATATCGTCCACGTGTTGCAGGTTCGTCTAAAAAAAGGGTATTAATTTATCATTTCACCCGTTTACATCATTTAACGTTTTTGTATACCGGTGATATATAGCTATAATTATCGAAGTATTTAAGAATTATATCACATAATAAATTTAAAGAAAAAGATGTCGTTACGAAAATGCTTGGAATTTAAAGATCAAAGAGTTAGTTATAATTAGTTGGTTAGTGGTGTTAAACAACAAATTTCCGTATGTACGGTTTTTGCTCGCATTTGTAATACAAATGTAAATATAACTCGGTTTTTGCCGTTTAGGTAAAAGGCAAACATTCACTTAGTTCAACGTCCTAATTTTGTTAAGGTATGTTAAATTATACTGTTTTTTATGATTATTGACGTTACTATTATAGGTAATAATTTTCAAACATAAACATTGACATTTACATTTTTAATTGTTTTAAAGAAAGTATAAATTTCTCTTAAGTAACGACTCCTATCTAATAATATTAGGGTTCTTGTTGATGCTTTATCTTCAGGATGATTTGTCAAGGTGCAAATTATAGGAAGAAAGTGTTTTATGTCGTTAATAGCAAGAAGCAGATGTTATTCCTTATATAGAATGGTACAGTGTCCGCTTTTACATTGTTTTCATGATGTCTATTGAGTAAACGCTCTACTGTCTTAATTAATTTCTGCACGCCATTTAATTCGACTAATTGTTGTAGAAACTTTTCTCATACCGAGATCTTAAATATTTTAGAAAAAATTACATTTCTACGTTTACTTTTTCTTCTTATCTTTGTACTAATGGCAAGTTGCTTTTGGGTAGACATCAGTCTACAAATGATAAACACTAAAAGCATTATATGTTACATATATCATCGTTTACTCTACGATGACGTTAAACATTGATAACGTTGATTTTCAAAATGGACATGCAAGATATGCTCTTGTTTTGCAAATAGTTTCTTCCGATAAAGAATCCTATAATTTTTGGTTTTTGTATACACTTTGTATTCTGAAAGTTTGGCAATTTAACGCAAGAGAATATTGTTTTTTTAGAACATATTATAACAGTGACCGGCAAAGAGTTTGCAACAAAGTCCGTCCTAAAAAAACAATGTTTTTGTTCTTTACCGTCCATTGGTAGGCTAATAAATAAAAATTACTGGATTGTAGTTTATTTGTTGGTTTTATTGTGTTTTATGCAAATCAAACGCAAAAAATTTTGTTTTCTCAATATATCCGGAAAAAATGCCGGAAAACTGATATTTTTGAAAAGTCGTTATTTTCTTTTGAAAATTTGCACATAGACGTATAATCAAATTCTGAACAACTTTTTTCTTAGACGTTTTTCAATATCTTGTCATCTAACCTCACTTTTTACATATTTAAGGGATATTTTTTTAATTTGCCGCCATGACAGTGCTCACATGACATTTGTCAAAGTGCTTTTTTTTGTCATTCGATGTGCTGAATTCATTTGCCAAAAGAAATTTTTGGATATTTCAATTACAAAAATTTTTCGCATTTAATGCAAACTCTTTGCCGGTCACTGTATAAGAAGTAAAATAGGAGTCCAATTTACTTTGAAGCAAGCCGAATGAACAAGGAAAATGTTTAAACCCTGATTTTCTTTTAAGAAGTGATATGTTTGCATGACCGATTTGCCTAAAATCTAATCAAATCTTCAGTAGTACAAAACAAATAAAATTGTACAAGTAGTTTTTGAGATATCGTGTTTTCATACAGCCAGCCACAGTACAATTTTTTTTTGTTCATTGGATTTCTTGGGGTTCGCCTCAAACATTAAAAAAAATAAGTAGCTGTTTGAAAAGCATTAATCCACTTTCAGATTTCTAAAAGGAATCCTAAATATGTCTGAAATGAAAAAATAGCTAAAATTTTGACTGAAAATTGTCCTACAAATCGATTTAGTCGTTTTGGACTCTCATTATAATCTATCCTACCGTTTATTATATTAGCCCTGTCAAAACGAAACTGACAGGCTGAAATAAAAAAAAAACCTGCCAATGAAGATCTGATAAAATTGTATCCACTATTTTCATAGACCTGCTATAACATATTAACATACAGACATGAACAAAAAATTGCTTAGGTTACCTTCTGTAAAGTCCTCTATCTACCACTGAGGTCCATTAAAAGTGAACTCATTTTTTTCTGAATTTAGCACGGACAAATATACAGACAGATATAGAAATAGAACGTTTAGATTATTTTACCTTCCCATGAAAGTCCCGTCAAAATTCATTCATTTCTTTGTAAGATTAGTCTGTACAAAAAAACACACAGACATACGTTTTTTATTTCTTATGTGGCATCTACTAGATGTTTAAGCTTGCTTCGCTGCTCATATAGCTTAAGAACAAAGGTTTTGGAGTTTATGTATCTTTATTATTTATATTACTAGTAACCACACCTATTTGAAAATGGGCCTAATCTAGACAAACCTGAAATTAAAGACGTGACGTCACCGCTCACGGTCAGAGGTCAACTCGATCTCCGAAATCGGTTCAGCCGTTTCGGAGGAGAAGACGAACATACAGACAGACAGATTTTATGTGTAGATTTCTGTTTTGAAACGAATTAGTAGGGACACATTCGCGACCCAAACTCGCTACTACGGCGGGTCTGCAGTGCGTGTGGGTGCCTATGAGTTTCCCGGTAAATTACTCGCCTGTGAGACGGCTTCAGGTACCTCCGAGGTCATATTCAGGGCAATGCCATGGCTGGGCGTATGTCGTAGCCTAGAGTTTCACTCGGGTATTAGAGAGAACCAGGCCTGTCAGATGTCTTGAGATTTATTTATTATTTAGCGTATGACGTTTCGACACATTCAAGGACTTAAAATATATATTAAACTTAGGTAGTTTACAAACAAACATTAAGATTATTTATATATTCTTCTGTCTTCGTATGATCGTTGAGGACATTTCTCTATTATGTGTTCAATCGTTTGGACCTCTCCGCAATCACCTGAGAGGGAAGGGAGTTTTCCCCACTTCTTTAAAAAGAATGCGCATCTGAAGTGTTGGGTTCTAATGCGATCTAATCTGCACTAGGTTTTGCGTGGTAGATTGAATCCAGGGGGGTCTTTCTGTTATGCAAGGTAAGTTGTTGTTTGGCTGACCTCTCGACCATTCGTGGACCCACCTGTCTATTACGTTAAACTCAGTATATGTGGTGTTTGTTGGTGGTTTTCTACAGTGTAGTCGGTTTTTGTTGGCGCCTTTAGTATAGTCATGTATTGGGAGTTCTCTGTTGTTGAGTATCTTCTTGTATTCATTTGTCAGCAAATTGATTCGGCGTACATGGGGCGGTGGTATGTCGCTTAATACTGGTAGCCATTGAGTTGGGGTGGATTTGATTACGCCAACGATCATTCTCATTGGTGTTGTTTAGTTGTGCATCAACCATTTTCACCTGACGCTGTTAAGTTACACTGGGGCGCAGTACTCCGTCGCCAAGTATACAAGTCCTAAATCTGACAGTCTAAGTGTGGATGCTGATGTTCCCCATGTCGAGCCGCAGAGTTTATGAATAATGTTATTTATGGTCTTTAGCTTTTCCGCAGTGTTAGACAGGTGTGCATTAAAGCTTAATGTTCTATCAAGAGTGACGCCCAAGTATTTTGGGTTTTTATTGTGATTGCGTAACGTGTTATCAAAGTTTTCTCTTGACCATTTTGCTGTTTAAATAGAAGCAGCAATAGAAGCTTCGTATTATTTTTAATTCTTTGGAACATTTCCTTCGGTTTCTTCTATTGATTTTGTTTGAGTTGCTAGAGCCCAGTCGTTGGCATAACCAAACTTTGTTTATGTAGTTTTGGGCATGTCTACAATATACAGACTAAACAACAATGGCGCAAGTACCGATCTTTGCGGCAGGCCATTCTTAAGCTTTCTGGGAGTGCTGGTTTCTGATTCCATTATCACCTGAAAAACTCTGTCGTTAAGCATGTTTTCTATTAATCTCGATGTCAGTATACAGGGAATTCTTTGTAGGAATTTGTATATCAATCCTTCTTTCCAGACTGTATCATACGCTGCTGATAGGTTAATAAACGCTACAGGACTGTTTAGTTTTCTTTGAAAGCCGTTTTCAGATACATCTTCGCCGGTGAAAGGACGAGAGTGATCAGTTTTTCTAGATTTGTGTTTTACGGTTTTTAGATGTCCTTTTACACTTTTCGTATGAGCTTTATCCCTGGGTGCTCTGAATGTCATCACAATTTGTAAGGCCGCTGAATTTGGTTTAATGAGAGCTTTTTGCTTTTGAGGAAGGTTTTTGCTTCCTATGTCTGAGAGCCAATCGATCATGACGCGACAGTTCATTACCTACCATGCACACGCTAAAACGCTAGGGTATAAATCAGTGTAGTTACTGGAGGTACTGAGCTCATCCAACGGTTGGGGCTTTCGAAATACGGGTAACTCTGTAGATACATGTATGCGGCCTGCCTGACTGCTACTCCGGCCTCGTATATTGCGTAATAATATTGACCCCATATTCCAAGGTATAGTAATACAAATGTGGTGTTGTAAAATTACGAGCCCAGCAGAGAACGCCATCTCTGATTGGCTTCGACGGTTTGCTATATGATCTCCTTATCGAAGGTCACTTTGAGCCGAGGGCCTAATATGCCTCACTCACACGGGTCGGAGGTTAAGAGGTTGGTCTATGATTAGTGGGTTAATGTAGGCATATTGCAGTACGCTCCCTATGTGTCTGGCTTGCTACCCCGGGTGCCCATGAGCCTGGTGAAACATTCCTTCATCACAGTATATAAACGCACCTCGATGTCGTGTCATCAACTCTTCTACTATTACAATAGAGCTGGGCGGTACGCCGGTATTGGCATATCAATGCTGTAAGTTGGTGTCATTTATCTGGACTTTATGTAGGAAGGTAATAGTGAGAATTGAGAAAGCCGCGGGTACATAGCTCCCATGCGTGTTTTCGCTTGGGGGATTGTGGGTACTTCACTCCAATAGATAAAATCGCAATATTTACATATGTGACACACTTATGATGATATTTGTCGGAAAATATAATATAACGGGCCGATTTAGGTCAAGTCAAATGTGGTAGTTGTGTGATAATTTTATTACAATTTCGTGTACTTAGTTATTTGTGAAATATATAAGAAAGTAGGTAACATAATAATATGAAGTTTTTGAAATGAACACGATTGGTTTGGGTTTTATACTATTGTTTTATAGTGGATTCTTGAATCATTGACTTAAACAAATCTTAAATCGTCTGGTTTAAATTCGTAAGAGGTTATACAATTGAAAACAAACACCGAGAATCACTCGACAGCTGTTTCGTCCTTTTGGGACTTTTCAGGAGTGAGTAAATTTACAATCGCATAAAATGCGCTTGTCGATCACCGTATTTTTTTTTGGTTAACTTTCATCTTGATTGAAGCACAAATTGATGCCAAATAATTAGATAATTCGATTATTTAGTTGACAAACATAAACTGACTTTGACTAGACTACAGAATTAAAATAAAATGTATTATAAAAACAAACAAATGTTTAATTGTTTCTAAAGATGAAGAAATAATGAAATTGGCTATGACATACAAATGACTCATTTCCTTTGCAAGGTTAATATCGAAGGAATGTTATGAATTTTTCTTAGATTATGAGTTTTGTCTTTCAGTAGCCTTTCGGTAGAAAAAATCATCTTGATGTCGCCTTTTCACAAAACTTATATCTGCAACTGGCACCATTTAATTCTTTAAATCCAGATCACATAGGTTGTGGTAAATCAGTCTATACCATCTTAAGAAGCATCATCCACAAATAAGTCAATTTCTTCCATCTTCTTTTTACCAGTTTTAGTGATTGGTTCTTTTCTGGAATGTTCATTACTTCTTTCTTTTCTGCGTTTTTTTCTATTTTTTTTTTATCTTTTGGTTTAGGATAGTCACTGAATCCGAACTGAATCCTTTGGGACAAATAAAAATGTCTGAATTTGATTGCTGTTTTAACGAATACCTGATATTTTTAATAGATAATTATATTGTAAAAATAACTACATACCGCTTTAATACGTTTTTCAAATTTTCAAAAAATTGATTCACCTTTGAAAGACTGCATCATTGAGGATGTCGTCGCATGACATCAGACAATCACACTTGGGCAGACCATCATTGAACATAGATCTTGTTGAGTAGTTGAGTGTCAAAGTTTAACATATCAAACTGAGTGTGTGAGCAGTACTTCTGTGCTAATCAAAAAAGCCGTATCTCTATTTTCAGGTGTAAGCATTCAAAGACAAATATTTTAGGCCACTCTAAAATGACTAATGAAAAATATTAATACAAATCTTGATTAACTAATGTTCTTTCTAATGATAAGCTTTTTTGACACATGCGCAAGGTCCTTGTTTTGGATGGTTTCAATCGACCCAAATGCATGTTTTCTTCTTCTTTGAGAACATTAACATAGTACCGTTTATGGTTTGACTTTGAGGAACGAGCTCCATGTGGACCACGCTTTTACCCTAGTCATTGGTTATACCTACGTGAATACCTTCGGAACCAGCTTTTCTCACATTTGTCGGAATTGTTGAGGTCGTCATTCTAACAACTGTCAATCAAAATTCAGTTCAGCACGCACTATGACTACATTGTTGTTGGTTGTTCTGGTTGACGACCGTTCATGGTGGATTTAATCGGAAACTTGCGTAATAAACACAGGAACAGCGATTCTGGCTCTGAAGGTCCCTCCGACCTAATAGAACCGGCCAGAAAAACATTGTTTCTAATTTAATTATCGACAGTTTTTTTAGACCATTTTTTGGGACTAGTAATTACCGTTTATTTAACAATATCTATTATATGCAACGGAACTGGGAGATTATGAGATTTATTGCGCACACTGCTAATGAATTTTTGGACTCATTGGAGTCCACTGATGACATCAATTTAGGTACAAATTGTGCCCTAAAAAGTTAACCATAAAGTAGATCACATTCACATCATTATCCTCTTACTAATATTCACTAATTAAGAACCGTTATCATTCAGATAGAATCAATATACTTATTATATTTTCATAAAGGGTGTTTTTAATACAAGAAGCAACAACTTTTTTTTTACGTGTAAAACATCAAACTAACTAAACATAAGTAGTATAGTGTGCAATACGTGCGTGAAGATTTTTTTTGCACTCACTCACTTCGCTAACTCCACGCTTTTGTAAATAAATCGACTGCATGCACTTGATACAATATACTATATCCGTTAGACATAATTGTCCTTATAAACGTTTTGTTTAAACAATATGTACCGTAGTTACGTGACTTTTTTTAACAATATCTTCTAATTAAAAAAAATAAGTCCTGTAAAAAAAAATTCATTATCAACATTTTCTGTCTAGTCAAATGGGCACTTTTAGAAACAATTTAATATTTCTTATAACCTTAAAGAGGGGGGTATATTATTCATATTTAGGTTTTTGCGAAAAGTTCAGATTAAATGAACGGTAATTTAATTTCATACACCTACATGCATTGGCTGATGCTAATCTATTTGGGCACAAGTTTTGTTCCGTAACAAATTGACAAAAATTACTTACATTTTCAACTAATACTTACATTCAAAACGATGTGGGGTTTTGTGTTTCGTTTCAAGTAGTAAATACTAAGGTTTGTTTATCAAAAAAAAAAGAGCGTAAAAAGATTTGGCGAAGGTTAAAAAGTTATAGATGTAAAGATTATAAAACAAAATAATTGTCAACATAGTAACCTTAACCATGTTAAAAATATTAAGCGTCATAAACATATTTATTGCCTGTCATCCAACACTATGTTTTCAACGATGTGGTTGTGGTTACAATTCTGACATTTACGTTATTACTTCTTCAGATTGGGTAGCAAAACTGCTAGTGGTAGATACGGATTGGGATGATTGAACACTGCGCAACTATAATAGTTTACGAACGAAGTACACAGTTTTATAAAATTTTTCAAATATGTAATCTGATCTCTTAAAAAACATTACCTACTGAAAATTTTTAAATATTTACGGAAAACTGATTATTGAAAGACGCTAAACTGTAGTTGTGATGAAATCCAAGTTTTATCGGTTTATTTAAAAGCTTTCCTAACGTCAGACGCAAATATATTGAAATGTGATTGCCAGACGGCGATGAAAAACTATTAGCATAAGCACAGGTAGCATTTTATACTAAAATTATTCTCAAATCGAACTGCACATCAGTTTAGGTAGGTGTTGGTTTTATTATAAGACTTTATCAAATGGAACACGAAAGTACAGTAGCCTCGACGTGTCCAGAATTATGATTGACTTTTTTTTTTAACTACCAATATGTCAACATACTACTAATTGAAACAATCCGAACAGTTAGGAATTTACATACTGAAATACGTTAAGATATTTCAAGGTTGGGTTTATATATAGATCTACTATCGTACTTACGCAAACTAGTTTTATATCGACTGGAAATGGAAGTAGCGATTGAAAATGGTAAAACGATACTACATGTAAAAATTTTGGCTTCCAGCGATAGAGTTCAAAGTCTAGACGCGCCAACTACTTGGCTCACAATCGGTGAAATACGCATCATTGAGTATCTACTACGGTTACTTAGTCTTTTTTTAGATTTTTTTAGTGAAAGTGGGCGATTAAGAATTTACGATTGAAAGTAATTGACATTTTATGTTAAAAAAGAAACAGTTTCAAAGTTATTATATCAAAGATGCTTCTTCAAAGAGAACATTATTGTGATGTTTCAATTTTTTGTTACGTTTTGATGCTGTGCAACTATTACACTTGTGCTAATAAAAAAATTAATGGTCTGCGTGTAACTGTAACTTCACGATTGACAAGTATATAATAAGCCTTTGTCATTGTGGTACACCAAATAATTTGCAGATAATGTTAGTGGAGTGTATTATTATTACGAAAATTAATGTTTGCAGTTTTTTTTAAGTTTAACAAACTTCTTTTTTAATGAATTTGTTCTTAAGTTTTATTTGAACCTTCCTCTTTTATACTTGTACTGAAATACAATTTTTTTTATAGTAATCGCCCGTTTTCTATTGACATCGTTCTTACTGTTTCAATTTTCACCTATTGTAGTTTAGTTTTACTGATTATTCGTAAAATGTCTCTGATACGCCAGTAAAGTCTCCTCCCATACAGAGTAAGTCAGAGTGATATGACCGTATTTTTTGTAGCTGGGATTATATAGATGATTCACTGCTGTTCAAAATAGTGATCAACGAAATAATAAAAATTAGTTCAGAGATGCCCTCGTTACTACTACTTTATTAAGAAAATTACTTTTTTCCACGACATCCTTAGAAAACCGACGTTTCTCCTCTACACATAGTGAGGAAAATTAGTTTTTCTTCACTAGCGAGGAAAATAATGCCTCTTTAAAAAAATGTAAAAATGTGTCATTAGAACTATATGCGCCTAGTACTTAGTTAAACAATTTAATTTAGTATTCAATCAGGTTTGTTTAATTTAATATCTTATATTTCGACTCTAAAAAATTACTACCCTACATTTATTGGTTAGAATTACGTGGCTGCGCTATGACAGATTGAGACCACACCGATACTACAGAATACTATAGCGAGACTATTGGGATCCACCTAATATCAACTTTTGCTTTTACGTACCAAAATGTGACGAAATTCTGTAACAATAAGTTACGTTTACAATATTACTTCTTTCATTAGGTTGTTTTTTGAGGAATCTCGTGGAAAAATGTTGTATCTAACACATGAGGAAGCCTGAGTGTTCAATTCTAATCTAGTAGTTTTTGGCTCTGTATGGTTGTTACACTAATTTTTAAGTCGTCGAGTGTGTTTCCGTATTGATTCTGGTTTGATGTTTTTATTTTGAGTTTAGTAGGAATCTGGTTGTATTCCCATCCATCTGAAATCAGAAGTGCAATTTCTTTGAGTCATAGTTTTTGTCAAAAAATGTCCAATTCTAATCTGGTAATTTATGGCTCTATATGGTTGTTAGACTAATTTTTTTAATTTAATTTAAATAGATTCGCAAGTTGAACCACACTTGTTTTTTTAATTTTTCATTGTAGAACCGGAAGGCAAAAAAACTGTTTCGGGACGGTTAGTCTTGTCTATTCTAACGTCATCAATAATTGAACAGTGGGAAGTACTATGAATACCATGATTCCGATTTTTAGATGATGCACTGGTCTTCTTCAATCTTTATAAAAATGGATCGTGGTTTGTTCAGATGCTTAAAACTTAAAAACGACTTAAGATTTTTGCTAGAGACGTATTAAGCACTATGGACACCTTTTGGAACGTGCGAATATTTCGAAAGAAAACTCAGTGTGCTGGTTGACGGGACGTTTCAAGAAGCACCCACTTTAGGGTGCGAGATGTCGCCTCAACCTTCGATTTTTCATTCGGAACATTGTCACTTTCCAAATGGGGTCTAGGCTGCTTAATACGTCCCCTAGCAAAAGTTTTTAATTTATTACGGAAGGATATCAATTAAACCATACTTACTTGAAAACGACTGGGCTAAATTCCTTGTGCTGGTTTGTTCGTAATTTAGGTTTGGGAAAAAAGAAAAGGCAAAAAATTCTCAACACGTGTGACGTTTTATTATTTTTTATTGATTTTGGGAGGAAGCGTTTGTTAATTTTATATAAAAAAAACAAATTTTGGCTGAAATCATGAATTTTGAACATGGATGGACAAGTCTGCTTTGAATTTTAACTCCGTCAAGTCTACTTCATAGACCTTGAAACCACTCGGAAACAAAATGTTTTCCAAAGCTGTCAATCTTGTGCTCAACATCGTTAAGAATCTATCAAGAATTTGCAGCTTGAAAGCCAAGCCGCCCAATTGCTTCATTTTCACGGACACTTTCTTTTTCTTCTTTTATCTTCTAAATTCATTTATGGAATTAGTTATACTTTAAAAGTTGTTTACAATATCTCTCAGAAACCTTGCTAATCGTAAGATCTTCCGTTTTCAGACTTTTATTAACATGTGTTGAATTGAAAAAAAAATACATGAAACGATTATTAAGAGTTTCACGTTCATTAACGACAGTGGGAGTGAATTGGATCTCCTCTAAGACTGTTACTACTTTTTAAATAAAAGCGCTTCGACACAGCTTCGATAGGGTCGATTCTTGGTAAACGACCTTGTTTTGCTCTATGATTTTAGTGTAGTTTTTACATAGTTTAAAGTAGAAGTTGCAAAAGGTACGAACGTAATGGTCCAGTAGCTTTTTTCCTCATAATGCTGCAGTTCTTCACATTAAAACCATTATTTTCTAACTTTTGCTTGATACTAATGTGCTATTAATTTTAACATTATGAACTAATCTAATAATTTATTTATCTTTTCTAATTATTTTGCTATTATTCAAAAAAAACTTGTCTTATATTTGTTAAGAACATTACCTAATTCGACTTTTTGTATCTTCGATGTGCTGGTTAAGATGATTACTTTATCTTGCTATAAATTGAATGGCGTACAGGAATTTTTCATTGTATGGATTAGTAAAATCTTGTACATCTGTAGTACCACTGAAACGCCCCTTTTTGCCTAGCAAAAAATTTTCAACACAGCACAAGTGGTTCATTAAATATCTTCTTTTTGTATTGGATTCTGTAGTAGGTTCTTCATCAATACTACTATTTCAGTACTCAAAATCTTTCATAAGCACAAGCAAGTCATACCGTAATTTTTTATTAAGCTTTTTCCAACTTATAATCTGCACAGGAAAGGTATTTTGAATTGTTATTACTTTGGAAAATATCATGGAGTTCCACTATGTAACATAACCATGATAGTTTAACTTTTCCCTTTCTTTCTAAACTCTTCTAAAGCCCAGTTATTATCATTTTGCTATTATTTCTAACACTGTTCTCTTAAGATTCACATGGTCCAGGAGCTGGAACTTGCTCCCTCTATACTTTGTTGCTGGGAACAATCGTTTTCTGCTCTGCTCATACTACTCTGAGCCTCCAATATACCAGTTTTGATAACAACCTTTTTGGTCTTCAATTTCGCTGGTCTTTACGTAATCTCTGGTATCTCAGTTCTTTGTCCGATGTTTGTTATACCCAAAATCCTGCGCTCTTTCTGGTACCTCAAGCTTTTCTGTGCTTTTCTTCTTCATCTTCTGAAGTCACAGTACATGGTTCGTGTGGTTTCTGAATATAATGTTAATGATCTAATTGTATGTTAATGTTGTTGGTGTTATTAGAATTGGAATTAGAATCATTATTATAGTTCGGTAATCATCGTTTTTAGCTCTCCAATGTTATTGCTAAACAGCATGAGACAGCCAACAATCTTATTTTTTGGTAGTTATTTCTAACGTCGATTCTACATACAGTTTGCCCATGTTTTTTACTGTTCCAAAGTCTTTTTGTTAATCCATAAAAGGCAGCCATATTCAGTGGCTTTCTTTACAAGAAGTTTTTCAGTTTAATACTGAAATTTATTGCAACACTTAAAACTGACTTATTGTTTTTCTTATATCATGATTTAGGTTATTGAGACCAGATAACACAATTTGGTGTCTACATATATATTTGGGCAACTGTGAAACTTTGTTTATACGAGGGGCACTAGAAAAGAAGTCTACTATTTTTCAGCATAGTCTCCTCTTATATCGACGAACTTATGACATTTGCGTGAGTGAGCTATTTTTGTAAAAAAAAGTTTTTGTTGGTCTTCAAAAAAGTCTTAAACCGCGGCTTTTAGGGCATCGTCGAGGCAAACCGGTGTCCTCAGAGATGTTTCTTCAATAGTCTAAATAGATAGAAGTCAGAGGGAGCTAGATCCGGACTATAAGGAGGGTAGTTCCTCTACCAAGTTACATTCTTGGACAATTGGTTTAACTTTCGCAGCATTATGAACAGTGCAACAGAATCACTTCTTGGTTTTTGAAATGGGTTTTTTCAATTGATTTTTAAAGTCTTCCCATGTATCGCATTGATTGTAGTGCTTTTGGCATATATTCGATGAGCCTATTAATTTTCCGGCAGGTGATTGCGTCTTTTGCCTTTTGGGGGTGTGCGACCCTTTATGAACCCATTGTTTGGATTCAGATTTGGTCCAGTGATGTTTCCAAGTCTCATCACCTGTCACAATTCGCTCCAAAAAGTTAGAATCTTTGTTTTAAAGTTTCCAAATGATTTTTCGAATTTCCACTCTACGCGTTTTTGTTGAGGTGTCAACAATCGTGGAACCCACCTGGCCGACACCTTACTCATGTTCAAATTGTCGTGTAAGATGGTTATTACGCTAGGTTCAGATATGCCTAATGCCATACTAATGGTGGAAGCCTTCACACGACGATTCTCGAGTAGCATGGCTTCAATTTTTTGTCATTTCATCATTTGTTACCGTTTGTGGTCTTCCACTTCTGGGATCGTCCTCGATTGATTCACATCTCCACCGAAACTGCTTGGACCAAAATTTTATTATGAAATATTTCCATAAACGCCAACCATTCTCTTACGAATAGTTTTTGCTGATGACTCTCTTTTGTTAAAAATTTTATGACGCCGCGATCTGCTAAAACTTTTTACGTAGGATTAGAATACTTGACACTATTTGACAATTTATGCTCGACTGTGTCAATTGTTGTTTTCAGGCAGATTTCTTTTCTAGTGCCCCTCGTTATCACCCTGTAGAAAGTGGATACCTTTACTTCTTTCGATTTCACTGCTATGGAGGATTATGAATATCAGGTGAAGCCATTTAATTGTTATTGTAAATGAATGAATGCCTTTGATATAGCGACAGAATTATTTTGGATTTAATTTAATTTTAATTTTTAATGTCAATGTTTCTTTTCGAACCATTTATTTTAGCTAACCTTTCGCCTAATCTAATTTGATAAAAATATGAGTACTAGTATTTTTATTTTATTTTATTATGGGTAATACATGAATGATGACCGATTGTTTATTTATTTAATTACTCAAACTTAAATTCATTTATCTATTTTTCGATTACATACATTTCCGATGCGAAGAATGAAATACGTTGTTATTTTGTATGTCAGCATCATTGAAAATTTAAATATAAACATGGAGTCGAAAAAAATTGCGACGAATAAACATATAAACCAGATTAATTTATATTCGGAACATTAGCCAAGTAGCTTCCGATTTAAAATTTTAATTTCTCTCCATACCAAAATTGATTAGTATTGACGTGCAGGCATTTTATAATAACATACACAATTTAAGTGCTACTTCATACGTTGTGTTACTGTGTTACATACAAAATTTATTAAATCCGATTACTAATTTCATGGTCAAATTTTACAATGACGCTTAACAAACACTACTGTTACTTTGATGCTAAGCTATAAACTAAAAAAAATGTCTTCAGGGACATTTGCAAACATTGTCGGGCACCTAGCTTTTTTGTAAGTAAATACTTGGAATTAACCTGAAGTGGTTGGTGTCCTGTTTACATCGCAAACTCACTGACAATTAGTGTCATTGCAAAATTGGTCTCGACAGCCTAAACCCGTTGAATGCACTTTATAACAAAGAATCGGCGTTGGTGTTTAAATTCTATAGTATAGTATAGATTAGAAGAATAATTGGTAATTGTTTAAAGTACTTGAACTTTTCAAATGTTGCATAACAAAAATATCCCATAATTGGTTTGCATTGAAAGTTTTCTATAAAATACTAAATCAGTTATTATGTGTTAATAAAACGTTCTCGTCCTTTCTTTTTCTAATTGTATCGTTTGTCATTTGTTCACATACATTGAAGCCAAAATGTGGCTTTAAGCAAAATTTCTACCGATTACATACAGCATAATTAGTCGAAAATTTGCATTTTATAGCTCAAGCCTCGCGATAAATTAGATGAAAGTAAAAATTAATGTCAATAACAGAAGAGGAAATGATCGAATCGAACAAAAATGAAACTTTTCCCAAATACAAAAGTTGTATACGTTAAGATTAATGTGATTGTACTAGTCATAACTTACAAACTATTTATTGTATCGTCTTTTATCCTGTTTTGACATTAACGCAGCAGTTAATACATTTTTCAGGTTTATTTATTTATTTTTTATTTTTAAATTAACCGCTACAGCCTAGAGAATTTTATTTATATTCGCTTTCACGAAAGAGTTAGAAAAATATTGATCATTAATATTGTTAAGGTAGGTATTTGAACGGCGATCTTGTATATAAATAAGTTGAAAAGCTTGTTCGACTTTTCTTTTCTTATTTTAATAAAAAAATTAAGTTTATTTTTGTAAGTTAATGATGATTTTGAGATATTAAAACATCGACTGACCAATCGGCTTAGTGTAAAGTAGAATTAAAGTTAATGGGAAAAAAATAATTGGAGAAGTCTAAGTTCACAAATCACAAATTATTATTAATTCGTTATTCATCCTTTTACGAATTATTGTTAGATAAATGTCGTCCATGTCCATTTGTGGTGGCTGTAAGGGAAGCAGCTTAATGAATCATCGTGAATTAAAGCACATTAAATTACATACTGAAGGAATTACTATGGCATTAATATCCATACCTTCATAAAAATTTACTTCACATTCGGTTGTGTAAAATGATACTCAAGTACAAAGTAAAATTATTCGTTTTTCCAAATAAGCGTGCACTCAGTGTGTAATAAAATCATTATGATGAATAATGCTACTTGGGCGGTACAAAATTACTTTTCTTTCAAAAAAGGAGGTAAATTTATATACAATAAGATATGTCGGTATAGTAGTGTAATCGTGTAAAAATCAAACGCGAAGCAAAAATATGTAACGTCATACGTGATTGCCATGTGAGTTGTCTTTAACGAAGCAATACAAAAACTTCTTCGAATGGATTTCTCGAGTTTGTAATAATACAATGGCTGCATGTAGTTGATCCCAAAAGACGACTTTTCACAAAAGAAACGCATTGGTACCGTTACATTTATATATTCATACCATAAAATTTTACTTCATTTTTTATTTATGAGTAATGGTGGCCCATAAAAAATTAACGACTCATCAAGCGTTAACATTTTAATGATGTTTTTTTAACAAATAAAACGTGATTAATTTAAAGCGTTTTGTTAATTGAATTTGAATGCATTTCACGCGTGCAACAAAAATTTAATTGTTCGTGCCACGAGAAATTTGATTGCTATTACATTTACGTGTTCGTTTTTTGATTCTATTATATGAAAGGAAGTTGTTAATCATTCAACTTTAGTTTAGGGCGTGTTTCGCAAACTTTTGTAAATTACTATATTGAATTCAAGGCGTATTTATTGTCCAACTAGCAATTCAACATTGTTCCAATATTGAATCAACAGTGTAGTTATTATTGATCCAATAAAATATGTCAATATTGCACCAATCTTGAAATGAAACAGTTTTTTTATTGACTGAATGTAAAAATACAATATCAATTCTGTATTGGTATTTTGCATCTTTGAACTAATTTATATACTGTACAACCTCGATATAACAAATCGCAAGGAAACAAGTAAATATTCGTTATATCAAATAATTTGTTAAACTGAGGTTTGTTATATTGAGGTTAGGTTGGTCTAGGTCTAAAATTCGTAATAAAGAGTACAACATCAATATGGTTATGGTAGCGTAATCTTAATTTTGTTCATCTGGATTAGGAAAAAAGTAATAAATTGTTGTATGTTTACCACCGGTTAAAGTTATCTCATCCGAAGCACAATCCAATTTCGTGATGTATTTGACTACATCATCGCTCAAACCTCCCTTTCTGAGAAACACAGATTTTATTATATTTAAAGTATTATGAGCATCTTTTATTGTAAAGTCGTGTTCATCAATTTTACCCCTTCTTCCTCGCCTTCATTAGTAACCGCCAACACAGATGTGACAATGTCAGCATCAGTTAGTTCTCCAATCATTATCAAAGGTAACGAAGTCTTGGAATTCAGTATCTTGAAAGTGCAATACTTTTTGAACTCTTCGCCAGGTCCTAGCAAGTTCTGCGAGTCGTATGTCGTCTTCCTCATCTTCGCATGTTACAGTAAACCCACTTTTCTTGAAGCAGTTTGCAATGGTCCTTGGTGACCAGATTCCAAGCTTTGACGATCATCCACATGGCTTGTAAAACGTCAATGTAGTTGACGTTTTGCGTTCTCATCAGCAAGAAATCGTCTGACAACTTCCTTCCTATAGTGCATTTTGAAGCTTTGAATCATGCCTTGGTCCAGTGGTTGTAGTTTCGAAGTGGTATTTGGAGGCAACTACTTTATTTTGATATTTTTCAGGTTACTAATTTCTCAGTGTGCAGTACAATTATCGATGAACATAAGAATTTTCTTGTTTTTTTTCTGCATCTCTTTATTCAGACTTTTAAGCCAATTGCTAACAGCATCACTGGTCATCCAAGCCTTATGGTTTGGCGTGTAATCTGTTGGCGGGTTATTGACATTTTTAAAACATTGCGGTTTCTTATATTTCCCGATTATAAGTGGCTAAAGTTTGTAGGTCCCGGTACAATTTGCTCCTCGCAGTACTGTTAAGCGAAGTTTGCTGTTTTTTCTACCATTTTCGCCTTTGAATGTTAAGGTTTTGTCAGATAAACACTTATACAAAAGTCGGCGTTAAAGATGTCTTCGGAATCGTATCCGGCGGTCAGCTTTGCCAGTTTGTCTTTCCACTCATCACATACTTCTTCATTGACACTACCACTTTCACCACAAATTTTTGGAAAAACAATCTCGTTTCGTTTTTTGAAATTTTGAACCCACCCGATGCTGGCACGGAACTCTGCATGTCCCAACTGCAAACTGCTGAGCCTTTTCCTGAAGGATAGGGCCTCCGATTGCAAGATTTTTGTCTCTGCATTGTTTTGACTACTATAACACACATTCCTCTACGTCTTTGTACTCGCATGATTTTAATCTTCTACTGTTTCTAGGCAAACCACTTCCTTCTGAAAACTTATCTTTAAATTTTAAAATTGTAGCGAATGTATTTGCGTGAATGCCAAACTTATTAGCTATGTCTATTTTATTCGTCGAAAGATTTTGCCAACATAATTAATGATGTCTGATTTTTTTACAACTGATAAGGAACACCTTCTACGTTTCGTTGAGCCATTGCAACTTTAATTCTTTGATGCTAATACTGATCCGAGTAGCAGTGTTTACATTACTCCATCAAACAACAATGATTGTTTGTTTTAGAAAAAACGTTTCGAAACATGTCACATACTATGAGATTAAGGGTCATTATTGGTGGAAACGTTATATAAAGGTTTTGGGTTGACAAAATTCGTTAATTAGAGGTATTTACACTTTTTTTCTGAAATTTCGTTATAAATTTCGCAAAAAATGTTCGCAATGTAAAGGTATATTTTATATTGACTCTTATGGACAATTCAAGGAGATTACGAAAAATTTGTTAAATCGAGAAAATCTTTATACTGAGGTTCGTTATATTTAGGTTGCACTGTATTTCAATGATCTCCTTAAGATGTTAATTGTTTTATGATATCCTCCAACAGGAACCAACAAGTACTTCCTATTTGGCCTACATTGGTTTACTGACTGGACGGTCCACTCTTTTTCAAGGCGTCAGACTTAGGGAATCTAATTCTTTTTGACGCCTTGAAAAATATTAGACCGTTCAGTTGAAAGGTAACTTCAAATGAAGTACTTGTGGTTTCCTTGATCTAAGAAGACCCAGTATTCCTCGCAAAGGTTACAAAACTGCTGGAGAATAGTATCAAACGGGTAATTTATATATTACATACATTCATTGTCCAACTAGCAATTCAATATTTATTATATTAGATTAACAGTAGCTATTATTGACCCAATAAAATATTTGAATATTGTATCGATCTTGAAATTATATGGTGTCTTTATTGGATGAAGATAAAAATGCAATATTAATTCTATATTGGTTTTTTGCGTTTTTGAACTAACTTAGCTCGCAATTCAACATTGTTCTAATATTGGCTCAAAAGTGGATATTATTGAACCAATAAAATATTTGCATGTTGCATCAATCTTGAAACGAAACGGTTTGTTTATTATCTGAATGTAAAAAATGCAACATCAATTCTGTATTGGTATTCTGTGGTTTTGAACTAATTTATATTCTAAGAAATCAACAATACGTTTTTTTTAAATATTAAAACAAAATACAGTGACTCTTTCCATCTATTCTCAATGTGCCAGCATTCAGTAAGAACTAACTACTGCAACATCACGAGAAAGAGAGCGACCGAATCCATAAAAATACATAATGCTTTTTCACGCCAAAGCACAACTAATTATTCCCTCGTTCCGAATTTTTGTTTCTATTCAAATAAATCATCAAGCATAATTTAACAAAATGTTCATGATTTTCAACGAAAATTTTTAATTTATTGTATCATTTCTAACAATATATTACGTACATTCTTTACCTAACTAGGAAGAAAACACTGTTCCAATATTGGCTCAACGGTGGCTATTATTGACCTAATAAAATATTTGAATATTGTATCAATCTTGAAACGAAACGAATTGTTTACTGGTTAAATGTAAAAATGCAATATTAATTATATATTTGTGTTAGGAGTATAGTTATTATATTCTAATTGCAATATTGGTTCAACGCGTAGTTCCGAAGAAGCTTTGACAAGGTGTTTATTATGCCTGAGTAGTAGCATTATTAGTTCAATGTCGAGAGATGCAGCAAAAGCCAATTAATCTAACTAAATTAATTTATTTAAAGTTGGATATCACCAATATCATTAACTAGGTTTAACCAATATTGCTACAAGCTGTCATTGTATTATTATTATACCATATCAGTCCAGATTACTACTCCGACGTGTTACGTTAGCACGATGTGGTACTGGATGTCGCAATCATCTTATTAGATACAAACTATGTTGGATCTGGTTAGTCAAATTGAGTTGGTTCCATATTGACTGAATATAAAATAGTAGAGACTCTAATGTTGATGCAAAATTGGTTCAACCACTAACTACTCGATATTTCTTGCTCTTAGGTAGTTTCTACCAATCTCTTGTTTATTTCTCTCTATCTTCAATTGAACTATTAATTTCTCAAATAAATGTGAGGTTCTAAAATTTTAAATAACGGGCAAAAACGCGTTTATACCGAAGAGAAATAAGTGTTAAAATTGAATATAAAAATCATGTTAAAATACACCTTTCACTTCAGTAATAATCACCCAGTGAAGTGAAGCAGACTGTTCTTGTTCAAATAAACGCAAAATTATACCAAGCGGATATTACATTTACCAAACATTTGTAAGAAAGCCAAACTGACCCACATCCTGATAAAGCAAGCAGATAATATTGTCGTCACGTGGTTTGGGAGCAGGATATACAGGGTGTTAAAAAAGAGTGTAAAATATTTCAGGAGGTAATAGTATGAACCAAAATAAGTAGAAAAGTTTTAATAAACATGGGTCCGCAAAGTAACCGTTACGGAGATATGGACCACTATTCGTTTTTTCAAACATTTTATTTTATTAGGAATAAACCGACAAAGGAAGCTTTCAAGAAACAAAAAACAAAGTTACAGAAGATGTTCAAAATGTCCTCCGTCCATTTCCAAGCTGGCACGAACACCCTCCTTGGTTTGAATTTCTTGAACCTTTTGATTAATCCGTAGCTGCAGCTCTTCCAGGCTATTTGCAGGAGTACCATACACTAATGTCTTCAAATATCCCCAAACACAGAAATCTAGAGGGTTCAGATCAGGCGATCTTGGAGGCCATAAAACAGGTCCCGCCCTTCCTACCCATCTAAATAACAAAATGTGCTAAAAAACATAAAACATTCCAATCTCCGCAACCGTTACTTTGCGGACCCATGTTTATTACAACTTTTCTGCTTATTTTGGTTCATACTATTACCTTCTAAAATATTTTACACTCTTTTTTTAACACCCTGTGTTCAACCTGGTCCACAAGTCGGATACATAATGACCAAGTACAAAACACGGTACGTGTATTTGGGCACGAAGAGCGAAATTGGACACTTCGAACCCGGCGTACGCCGGAAGCAGAGTGACCGGGTTGACTTAAGGTGCGTTTCTACCAAAATTGTTGGAAATTTCAGTGTTTACTAGCTATAGTTAGCACATGTAATGCATATTAAAACTGAGAAATCACAGTTGGATAAATTCCAGGATAACTGAGTTTTAAATTTTTTCGAAACGTCATTTTTTCTATTTAAAAAAACATAACTTTGGTATGTCGCACTTTTATGGAACACCGTGTATGAACGAAAATAATTTTAAAATGTGCAGCTCATTGATTTGCACAACTTTCATTGCAAATGTTTTTTTCTAACCCCAATCTTTGCTGAGATATCCACCTTCCCCGCACTAATGGGCCACCCTGTATGTATTAAGAAATACATTTAATGGTTGTATTTTTTACTGTTCGGGAGGGTAGGCAGGCGCCGTCGAAAAGTATCTGTTTCTTACCTTTTACCAGTCATTGGAAATTACAGACACGTACAGTAGACGACCAAAAACCTTGAATTTTTAAGTTTTGTATCATTCGCCATAATAAATAATGCGTGTGTTTTTTTTCAAGTCAAGTCAATTAAATAAAAAAAAATTATCTACCAGTTCTTTGTAAAACGTGAAATCGCCCTTCAGAGTTTCTATTTCATAACGCTTCCAACTCCATAAGAATCTGGTGCATAAATGTGTTTTACCTATGTATAAATCTTTAGATCTTTATTTTGTTTAATTAAAAATTATAGGTAGATGAACATTAATAATACAAAAGAAGTTATGGGAAAAGGTGAATTGTAAATTACATTATCTACAACTTTTATTTACATTTTTTTGCAATTCAATTTTCTTTTTTTTATTCTTTCGTCGCTTTCTTGATTTTTATCATGGTTGAACTGAACTAACATTAACTTATTGATTAGTTAAATTAATGTAGTATGAAGTATGCAATTGTCATTATTTTACCAAATTTCTTTAATATAATACTTAGATCATTTAAATGTTCTCTTGTTATTTAGAGGTCATTCAAACGCTACTCATGTTTCTTTTATTTTAAATGTTCCATTAACATTTATTTGATATACGATTTCATTTGATTAGAACTACATCACGTATTTTGTGGAAATCCAGTATGTCTACTTGTATAAAAAAATAAGGTATATAAAAGTTTATTGCCCAAATTTATAATCATCAACGAACCATGATATTTATTGAAACGTGAATACGAACTTATTCATTCTTGGTTCAATTACATAGCTAATCTGAATTGAGATGGTACTACTTAGTCAGCAAACATAACTATGTGATTAAATGTACTGAATGAATCAGGTTCAAGATTTACAATTGTATACATTTACCAATTACTCATTACTAGAATAATCTTTTTTTTATTATCAATTGTAATTCATAATCTATTCGGTCATAATTTTGTGACTACTATAATACAATGTCTTCCATAATCTTCAATGGAGTCATAAACATTGCAAGCTAAAATTTCTATTTTCTTATTTCATTGTCACAGAAACAGTTTATAATAAAATATTCTTCAATCTATGTCGTAATCAGTTCAGTGTTTTTCTTTTCAAGTTCAAGTAAATAAAGTTGAACACTAGCCAACAAACATTTTGAGATGAAAACGATGATTTTTTGTTCAATTCTATGTGCTAAACTCGAAAATGATGACGATATATATATAGAATAATATCACGTCAGATTTCAAAGTTAAGTTTTTAGCGTAAAAATTATTTTATTGTGTAAATGTTCGATAAAGTCACCGGAAAGCGGAAAACTTCCGTCTCTAGAATTACGGTTGTGTTTTGGAAGAAATAACTAAGTGGGCTGTGGTATACAGTGGCCGGCAAAGAGTTTGCAAATGGGAAAAATTTTTGTAATTGAGATATCCGAAAATTTCTTTTGGCAAATAAATTCAGCATATCGACTAATGTCATGTGACTACTGTCATGGCGGCAAATTTAACAAATATCCCTTAATTATGTAAAAAGTGAGGTTAGATGACAAGATATTGAAAAATGCGTGCGAGAAAATTGTTCAGAATTAGATTATACGTCTATGTGCAAATTTTCAAAAGAAAATAACGACTTTTTAAAAATATCAGTTTTCCGTCGTTTTTTCCGGATTTTCCGCTTATTGGGTTTCTCATGTTTGTTGTCAGTTGTATAGCTAATTTAAGCAGTTAGCTGATTGGAAAACGAATGTGAAAGTCTTAGTAAGATCCATGATTTGGGGTGAACTCACTAACTACGAGGATATATTGAAAAATTCTTAGCCTACTATAGAACCAAACAAAATTTCAATGTCAAAATATTTTATTACTCAACATATTCTCCTCTTAATTGGATACATTTATTACAGCGAACCTGCAACGTCTCTAGACCTTTCCAAAAAATGTTTCTTCTTGCTCTGCAAACCAGACCTCCACAGCTTCTATTACCTCCTTGTTGGAAGAAAATGTACGACCTTTTAAACTTTTTTCAGTTGAGGAAAGAGGTGATAGTCGGACGGAGCCAAATCGGGTGAATAAGGGGGGTGTTCTAGTAATTCAAACCCTAAATCACGAATTTTTGCATGGCAACATGAGATTTGTGTGCAGGGGCGTTGTCCTGCAAAAACAAAACACCTTTGGATAGCTTTCCGCGTCTTTTCTCTTTAATATTTTCCCGTAGAGTGGTCAGTAATGTCGAATAGTAATCTCCAGTTATTGTTCTACCCTTATCCAAAAATCAATCATGATTACTCCATGGCAATCCCAAAAACTGAAGCAAGAACTTTTCAGCAGATTTTTGGACACGAAACTTCTTAGGTCTTGGAGAACCAGAGTGTCGCCATTCCATCGATTGTTGCTTTGTTTCTGGATCGTAGAAATGTACCCAAGTCTCATCCATAGTAACAATTCGGTTTAAGAAGTCTACATCGTTTTCAAATCGAGCACAGATCGAACGCGATGCTTCTACCCTTGCACGCTTTTGGTCAACATTCAAACATTTGGGGATCCATTTTGCAGCAATTTTTCTCATGTCCAAATTGACGTGAACCATATGATGAACGCGTTCGTATGAAATATTCAGTGCTTCAGATATCCGTTTTAGCCCAATTCGACGGTCTGATAAAATCATGTCATGAACTGCATCGATATTTTCGGGGACTGACACAGAAACTGGCCTTCCCGATCGGTCATCATCTTCAATGGAAAATTTACCTCTTTTGAAGCTTGCATTCCAATTTTGACGGTCGCATACGAAGGACATTGATCACCAAGGGTATTAAGCATATCTTCGTAAATCTGCTTACCTCTTAACCCTTTTAAATACAGGTACTTGATGATGGCTCGATACTCCAATTTTCGATTTTCACAATTTCGGTGGACATCTTTTTCATTTAATTTATTGCGTGACTCTGGTTTACTTTTTTGACGTCAAACTTTACACTGACACTTCTAATAAGTTATTGTTCGTTGCTATGGTAACGCAATATTTTGTTTATGCAAGGAACTGGTCTAGGCTAACTAGATATCAATACATCCTCGTATTTAACTTTTGTGGCAGTTTATGGTTTTGAGGAAAAACAAACACATGATTGAGTACTCCTGAAGTTTCTTCGGTTAGAAAACCTATTTGTCATTAGTCATGATTACCCGATTCGGTTTCCTCCGAAGCATTGCCAAAAGAATTCGGAATGGTGAGTGAAGTAGAAGACAATACAAACCTATAAGATGCGTACTATTGTCACGATTTCGAAGAAGACGAAGTATTACATTTAATTAAGCAAACAGAATTAAATAATTTAGTGCGGGATCACTATTAACCAAAGAAATAAAGTTACACACTTACACAGAGTTATGGAAAAATTACGTTTTTACCATAATCCTGACAAATGGCTTCTTTTCATCAATAATAAACCTTAAAGGTCGTTTTGGTACTTCTTGGAAATTCGTCACCTTCTATTCAATTTATCCATTAGCTCATGCAGTTGATAGAAAGCATACGACTTAAAAATGATAGGTTTATTGCTAGATCTTCAGGGTAGGTTTGCAAAGTATTGTTGCTTTCTTTGTTTTTGGGTCAGTTGAACACCCAAAACCATTACAAGATAAAAGTTTGGCTTCAAAGAGAAGAGTTTATCTCAGGCGAGGGTAACATGAAAAACTCACTCTTAGTTGATCCCAAAAAGGTTGTGAATCCCCATTCCAGCTTAACATAGGATTAATAAAAACTTTTGTCGAGGCTTTGGATAAACAAAGTGCGACTTTCGAATACACCAATTTTCCCAAATTAAATGGCGCCAAGCTTGAAAGAATATTTATTGGGCCACAAATTCGAAAAATAGTAAATGATCCTCATTATGATGGGGGACTGAATGACATTCAGCTATAAGCTTGGAGTTTTTTTAAGCGTCCCATACACAGTGAAACTCCGGGAATTATGAAAATTGGCATCAGCATGAGCTTGTCTACACACAGCATGAAGCGAAGCATGTACGATTCCTAGTTTTGAAACTAGAAAAATTCTGCTATTCTGTATCCTAAATACTGGGGGTTCAACCGGTAAATATTTATAAAATCCTTCCAAAATTCTTTATCTATTTCCATTTCGACTAACCATGCACATTGAAATCACTTTTTAATTCCCAATACACACGTTGAAACCTGCGTCTGAATCGTTGATTTGGCATCTAGGGTCACCAACCTAGACGGGACTCCTGATGCCACGTTGCTGGTAGTTGCAGCTGATGCAAATCTCGCGACTCCGTACCATACACATTGCAGTTTGAGTATTGAAACCTAGGACTCGATGGGTGCATCGCCGCATGTTTTACTGTGCATGGACCGCTTTAAACATCTAATTACCCAATTTTTAGGCAATAACAATACCTATAATTACCTACGAAAAAATTGTAAAGGAATTGATTACAAATTATTTATTTTCTCCGTTGTCACTTAAATTTTTCCTTCCCAATGGTGGATGCTGTTAGTGACTAGCAATGAAAGAAGTTCCACTAAGGAAGATGGGATTCAGTTATGATGACATGCTGGTTTCTGATAAGAAAGTCAAAACGTCTTGGTTTTTCTTGATTTTGAAATAAATTAATTTTTTTCGTTGTTTATTTGATTAATTTCGTTTTTAAATAGAATATTTTTACAATGAAACCAAAAAAAAAATACTCTTTCTGTAACTCAAAATCTGTAAGTACGTGATGGACAGTTTTTCTTCTGAAATTTGTAATTAGGGTGGTTAATATATCCTTACATACGTGTTATCACATCAATCACATTTAAAAAAAATATTTGTTGACTAATGTTATTTTATCTCCTTATTTCTTTCTTTACTGTAATCGAATGTGACGACGTCTTAATATTTTATGTTTTTAAAAAGACTTTTTTTTTTATATAATATACAGGGTGGTCACTTTCAAGAAGCTCACCATTGGGATATTCTAAGCGGTGGGAGATACAGCATCGGTTAAATTAGAGAGAAGTCGCACATTTTAACCACATTTAAGAATTAAAGTAAAGTAAGGTATTCTCACTCATTCCCAAGTTATGACAAAAAAACTTATTATTTATTAATAAAAATCAATTATCTAATATGGCGCTTATAAGAAAAACAAAGTAACCGTTTAAAATCGACTTTTGAGTGAACCTACAAAATTTTTGATAGTCTTATTAAAAAGCAGCTGGTCAAAAATGTAAATCTAGTAAGTTTCATAAAAATTGTTAAATAAGTAAAAAAGTTATAACAGAAAGAAAAAAATGACAATTTTCAGTTTTTTTCTCTAATTTAACCGATGCTGTATGTCCCATCGTTTAGAATATCCCAATGGTGAGCTTCTTGAAAGTGACCACCCTGTATACATTTTTTGCTGTTCTAATATTCAAAATGTCAAATCTGTTTATTTTATAAAATTGAATCCATTACATTTTTATTTCATTGTCGAATGACGTCTGAGAGGATAATGAGCCATTAGAATAAAGGAATCATGTTCAGAAGTAAGGCAATGTTATTTTTTTTGTTTCAGAAATTCTTCGCATCAATAAGAATGATCGAATTCTATTATAATTTTTTATTGTTATATGAACACAGATATCTTCTACGTAGTAAAGCAGAGAAATCGTTTTACCGTTTCATTTTAAGTGTTAGAGCAATTTGCCAAATTGTTTTCAACAATTTTTAGCGCCATTATTATTAGTGTATAATACCTTCACACGTTTTTCTTGAAATTACACAGTACATGATTTGGATTACAATATAAGGAGAATGTTGTTAACCTTGAACATGAATAAATAAGAAGAATTAACTTTACATCCAATAGTCCTTGAAATGTACTTAATAACAATTAAATAAGGGAGAGATCAAAACCATGTAGTAATGCAGACAATGTCGCTGCATTATCAAAGAACATCTACGAGTTCTATTCGAACGGTTGGTGTTTGAAACGTAACTTAATAGGAACAAAAAAATACTCCCCCAAAATACAAGTTTTATTTTATATTTGTTGTTAATAGTTTCTTTTGTTTTACAGGTAAGTTTTCCTTAATCAAAACCAGCCAACCAGGAGTTATTATTTAATACAAACCGTAAGTAATATTGACTTAATCAAATTTATTGTTCCTTTCCCGTTTTACTAATGAAATAAAATTAAACGCAATGTAATAAACGAAAAGTAGGTCTAACGGAAAGGTTTATAAATTAATGCAGTTTATTTGCATGTCATTAACTTTCTACCCAGCATCAGTTTACTATTTACACTACCAATTACACGCTAAATCTATGAATTATTTATTGTCGGGTTAGTTACGAGGGACGATTATTTATGATTAGTTATTGTTAACTTTTCCAGACAACACCACTAAACCAGAAATTATTGTTTTTGTTTATTTGTTTAGTCGCGGCGGTTGTTTATTAAATACATAACTTAACATCCTTTCATTGCATTATTAATCCTCGTAAATATTTAAATTAATAACGCGCGCTTTTTAAAATCTCGCGCCGAAATTGGTTTTGACATTTTGTGATTGTGAACCTATCACCGTACTGACAGATTTTCACTGTCATACAAATTCAACAATAGCGCGGTTAAAAAAATTCAACTTCGTGTTTTTAAAAATACTCTCATTTTAACTTCTTAATAGCTCATATAAGGTGTAGTTTATACTCTTGATTAGATTACATTACTGTTGTGTACATCGGAAGAATTGCGTATATAAATTACGACGCGTATGTATGTTGTACAATACACATATGTCCTTATGAGAATCAATTGCATTGACGTTATTATTGTGTATTATGATATAACAATAATAGTGCGCATTATATGAGCAATAAGTATTTTTGTCCTCAATTATTTGCTATAACTGTTTTTAGAAACATAAATTCAATTTTATTAGAACAATAATAATCATTGCGACACGTATCAAGAAAAAACAGGTTTCAAAAATTAATAATAATTGCCTTTTTTTATTTATTAGCGGTCCAGTTTTGATCAAGATTTTCAGAGGCTGCTACAACTACCTGTGTAGAATCTATAGTCATTAATACAATGAAACTCCCTAAATGATGGGAAAGATAAGTAAGAAGGGATGAAATATATACTCATTATCTTAAATACTTCAAATGTGATGTATACGCGTTACTCGGAGACTAACCGATAATTACTTCTACGCACGAAACGCGTGATCGTTAAGTAGTTAATTTTAGATTGTTATTTTGAATGTACAACAATTATAATCCATATGGCTTTTTTAATGTTAGATGCACGCATGAGAATTTAATAACAATAACAGCGATGGTGCAAAATTTTGGTGCAGTTTCTATTTTATACGAAACAGGTAATAGCTATTTATATTCCCAGCGACGAAACGCTTGTTCCGTAATTATCACATTCGTTACAAAAAACACGTGTAACATTCAATGTTTCCTAATTTTGAAAAAAAGGAATTAAACCGATTTCGAATTCAAATTTTAATCGAGTGTAACTGATTTAACTATTGTTACCATTTCCAAAACGAATATAAAACAATCTGACCAGTGGTAACTAGTTACGAAAAATGGTAACTAAGTGAACCTTTTTGACACCTACTTTAATTATAAAAATTGTCACTTCATATGTCAAAATTAGAAAAATAGTACATACCACTTTTATGATGTAGTGTTACGTGTTATTTAGTTTAAAATGCCACTTTTATCTTGCAATTTACAAAAAATGTTCAAGTAGTTTTTTAATTGTAATGGTTTCTATTTGATGGCACTTTCAAATATTTTTTTCATTTCCGGTTAAACCAGAAACGGACACCATTTTGGTTTTTTAAATGACACCCTATATAATTTTGACATTTTTAGATTCGTCGCTTTTTCTCTTTATGCACGTACAAAATTTTATAGGGGGTGGATCGCGAAGTGATCTACTTTTGTAAAATGGTAGGGTCGTAGTAAGTTGCAAACTCGTCAATAACAATCGATAAATTAGTTAAAGTCAGCTCTTGTTCGCTGAGAGCCTGTCCAGAGGTAGTACTTTCCTGTTGACTTATCTTAAGTAAGTTCCGTCACAAATCACAAAATAAAATAAAAAAAAAGCTCATTACAAAGAAAATAAATCTACAAAATTTATTTCATTTAAAACATAACATAAAATTACAAATAAACAATGTTTATACGGGATTAAACTTTACCGAATTCGTGAAAAATCTAATTGACCACGTGATCGCTAATTTTATCTTATCTAATGAAATGTTTTCTGCGCTCATACAAAATCTTAACCTTGCGCGTCTTGCGATAACAACTTAAATTACGTACATAATGTCAAATCAGTGAATTAAAATTGCATCGAAATTTTTATATGCACGTAATTACAAAAACACTTCGCGACAGTTTATAATTTGCAACATGAGATTCAAGGAGCTTTTCGTATTTCATAAATACTGAGGTCACAGCTGACGCTGAACCCGAGCTTGTTGAGGTTGTTGTGGTAGAACGGATGACGATGGAAACGAAGACGAGAAGTCGTATCATTCTTTTTTATAACGCCAGAAACTGGCACGCCAATAAACAGCTACTCCTACTAAGTAGGAATGTATAGGGTACGGGAATTTAAAACCGCAACATCGCGAAACTGGGTATGGACTTCAAGTTCTCAGCAAACTTAAATTTTTCGATCGTATGTAGAATTATAAACCAAAACGAGAAAAAAACCTCCTAGGGAGGAACTTCAAACTCGAAACTTATTTATTCCCGGTACCCATTACTGCAACTGAGATAATCGTCGACTGCGTCGACTCGCTCATGTTTTCTTGTGCACGTACCCTTTATAGAACTCACTAGATGATGAAATTTCGAACTACATTAAGAAAATACAATCGAAGAGATGAAACAGCAAAAATTTATTTTATTTCAAGGTAAAGTCGACGATCTGAATGCGACTTGCAACTAAGCAAGATTGGACAACTAACACGTATAATACCAAACGAATAACAATTTTTCTGTGTGAAACATGCTTATTAAAGAATTAGCGACTATACATGGTGTAACAAAATAAGTGTAAAACATTTTAGGGAGTGATTCATTATCAAAGAAGAGATAGGGTCTTTCATATAAAGAAACTTCATTTGAGCATCTCTTGTTAAGATACAGCCCCTTAAAGGGGGTACATAAAATTTGTTTTACATTTTTTTTCACAAACACTAAAAAAGTTAGAAAATTGAAATTAAGGTGACATTTTTACTATCAAAAAGACACTTAGCCAGTAATTTATTTGGTTTACCCTATGGTTGTAAGGGGTGGAAAACGCAATCCTTAAAATTTATTTCCAATGTACCTTTTGTCTTATTATCTGTTTACCATTTAAAAATTTATTTCTAATAGCTTGTTTCATTCTAAACAAAAATGTCTCTTGAATTTTTTGCTCAAAATTAACCAGTTCCCAGCAAAAAAATATTTTACGAACAACTACAAAAATACATCGGCATAAAACGAAAATGCAAAACTAATTTATCTAGTAGGCCGCTATTAGTGATAGTGACAAATAAATTAGTATCACGCTGTCAGTTTGTAAATTTTTGAAATTAAATTAATAATTGTGCGTTGTTGGGCCAATTCTGTGGTCCTCCTTGACCTATCCAATGATTTGGATATGTTTGAGTTAAATGCTGACGTTCTGCTTGACTAAAATGGGCGGGAGCCTCATCGTGCATAAAAACATATCCCTTCTGACGCCCAAAGGAACTTCTTCCAGCAGTACTGGATGCACTTCTTTTAAAAATTGAGTGTATGCCTCACCATTTAATCGAGAAGGTAGAAATTGAGGGCCAATTAAATAATCCCCAATAACTCCGACCCACACGTTAAGAGAAAAACTGTTCTTGATGGTTAGCTTGGACAATAGCGTGGGGGTTTTCATCAGCCTATATGTGGTTATTATGAAAATTAATAATCTTGTCCCGAGAAAAAGTACATTCGTCTGTAAATTCGATCATCTTCAGAAAGTCATTATTTCTTCTAATCATTTCCAGCATCCAATTGGAAAATTCAAGACGATTCGGAAAATCTCGCGGTAACATTGCCTGTACTAGTTGTAGATTGTAAGGGTATAAGAGTTGTTCCTTTAAAATTTGAAATACCGTCATATGATCAACATTTAACTCAAAAGCAATCTTTCTAGTACTGCTAGAAGGTTGTTCTTCAACCAAATTAAGTACTGCTTCTTCAAGCTGTGGTGTTCTAACTTCTCGATGGCGACCACAATCCTGCATTCTTTTCTTGAATGAACAATATTCTCGTAATCGTTGATGAAGTCAGGCAAATATTCTATGCGAAGGAAGCTGCTGTTGAGGATACATTTCAGCATATCTTCTAGAAGCTTCTAACCCATTCCCCTGCGACAGGCCGTAAACGTAATGCATATCAGCCATTTCCTCGTTTGTGTATGCCATTTTAATAACAAATGAATTATTAAACTAACAAATTAAGAACAGACCAACAACACATAATTATTAATTCAATTTCAAAAATTTACAAACTGACAACGTGATACCAATTTAATTGTCACTATCACTAATAGCGACCTACTAGATAAATTAGTTTCGCATTTTCGTTTTATGCCGATGTATCTCTGTAGTTGTTCGTAATATATTTTTTTACTGCCAACTGGTTAATTTTGGGCAAAAAATTCAAGAGACATTTTTTGTTTAGAATGAAACAAGCTATTAGAAATAAATTTTTAAATGGTAAACAGATGATAATAAGACAAAAAGGTACATTGGAAATAAATTTTAGGAGTTGTGTTTTCCACCCCTTACAACCATGGGATAGTAGAAAATGTCACCTTCATTTCAATTTTCTAACTTTTTAGTGTTTGGGAAAAAAATGTAAAACAAATTTTATGTACCCTCTTTAAGGGGATGTATCTTAACAAGCGATGCTCCAATGAAGTTTCTTTATACGAAATACCCTAACTCTTTTTCGATAAGGAATCACCCCCTGAAATGTTTTACACTTATTTTGTTACACCCTGTATAAAGGAAAAATTCCAACGAAAGAAACTTGCTACTTGGTAAACGAAGAACAGAAATTGCAAATTTTGGCTTAGGTCCGACTACGGCCACGTTCGTCTATTAGCCTGATATCTCAACAAGTTGTAACATCAGATTTATAAGTATGTACCACAACACACTAGAATTACTCTATGGATTAAATACGTGTGTTGTATAAAATGGTGGAATCATTGAGCAATTTGAAAGGAGGAACTGTCAACTGCAACGTCTATCTGTACCAGAAAAAGAAAACACCAAAACTGCACAAAACTATATTCGAACACGTGTTTTGATAGCTAAGTTATCATCATCAGCGAAATGACACTTAAAATTTTGTCAGTTCGCTGATGATGACAGGGTAGCTGTCGAAACACGTGTTCGAATATAATTTTTGTGCAGTTTGTGGTGTTTTCTTTTTATGTTACATTGTGAAATTTATTAAATAGTTGTTAAGTGTTTCCACTTTTCTGAATAACACTGAATACCCGCTTTGAAATACAATGCTTCTGATGCTTTTGATTTTTTTTAAACAAACGTAGTGATCAGTGAAGTTTGGTAAGATGGTCAGTGAAAATGAAAGAAATCTTATTGGAACGTGTGATAAACACTCTGAAAACCGCGCCATAGTTTCCAGTCATAAATGTCGTAAACTTTAAGTTTGGAAAAAATATATTTTTATATAAAATTACTTAAATTGGTGTATATCCAAATAAAACATTAACACTCGCATTACACCATTAAGTTGAACTGAATGTGTACATGATGAAAAATTAAGTGGGGCGTCAAATAAGTTGTCTTTTACTGTAGTTTCAAGATTTCTAATTCCCGAATTAAGTTCTCGTTCGAAACTTACTAAAAATGATTTGATATTATAGCCTGCCAGCATCTAAGAGAGAACACGTGATACAAAAATTAAGTGCTTTCACGACTATGGTTTCATATGACTTGCCTTTTACTGTAGTTTCGAGATTTTCAAACCTCATGTTAAGTGCTCGTTCGGGAATTGCAAAAAATTACTTGACTGTACAAGCCTGCCATCACCTAAGAGAAACACGTGATCGGAAATTAAGTGTTGTCACGAATATGGTGTCAAGTGATTTGTTTTTTACTGTAGTTTCAACATCTCCAAACCACGAATTAATTGCTCGTTTGAAACTTCCAAAAACAGAATTGCTGGTCGGTATAAGTCTGTCAGTGTCTAAAGCTTTGATTTCCTACAAAGACGATGCCCTAATTTAGCCTCCATAATGCTACGGAATGACGGAGGAAAAACTACGGTAAACTATTTATGGAAACCAAGAAAACGGTTGGTAGATAGTGATGTGACATTTTTCTAATAATAGAAGAACTTGATGTGGCACTGACAAGTTTCTTAGATGATGAACAGGAATTCCGCTAATTTTGGGACACTCTGTATAAATATCTACTTGTGGTATTCAAAATCAATTTCATTTCGGCATTTCTGGAATTTTTCAATTTATATTTCACAGTATACTGTACTATACTATACTATACCTTGAAGTAAATGCTTTGCCAAGACGAACCAATCCACTATTGCACACGGTTTCGTCACCACACTATACAGGTTTATACTGATCTTCTGGGACACCATACATAACACTTACATCACAATACAATATTTGTATAATGTACCATACGAATAAAGAAACTATGATTTATCATAAAATCAATTAACAGCTCATCTTTCTCACTATTCCATCACAACGACGTTGTAGCAAACGACAACCGCATTAGACAAAACGTTTGCTATCGTAAAAACAGCCAGCACTTTTGTAGCGGTTTCTTAAAACCCAATACAATCTGAATAAATGGTAACGTTTTTCTGACGTCATCCACCGATAAATTACGGCCGCTAAATTACGGCACTGCTGTCCTGGGAAACCAGGGCTGCAGAGAGAACACGATATTCGCAATTAAGTGCTTTTGAGAGTAGAGTGTTAAATGATTCGTCTTTTGCTGTAGTTTAAAAAAATTCATATCAAGACAAGTCATGTGACACTATACTGTTGAAAACTCTTAATTTTGAATCTTTTGTTCTCTCTTAGATGATACCGCAGGCTGTACGTTAGGTCTTTTTTTGTAATTTTTAAACCAAAATTTAATTCGGGGTTTGGAAATTTTGAAAGTTTGGTGATGGACATTCTGAAAAAACCCGCGTGAAGTTAGCCATAACTTTCAGCCATAGATATCCTAAACTTTAAGTTTGGAAAAAATTACATCTTTATATAGTGTGGGGCACTACCAACGAATTATTCTCTAGCATTAAAACGACAAAATCTCTGAAACGGAAGTAATAATATTGCAATAGTAATCCCACCCTCCACCCTCACCCCTCTCCAATTCAGTTCACCACATCAGCCTCTCGAATTTGTTTTATTACTCTTTTTCAAAAAAGGACTGAGTATAGTTACTATTTGTTAGGTATTTATCAACAAGTACATATACCCCATTTATTTAAGTGCGGGACAATTTTTAACAATCGATTTGTTTAACTTGACGTTATGATAATACAATACTTGTTCTGAAATCAATAAAATTCCATTATCACCAGGACGTACATGAAAATTTATTACGCTGTACTTATGTCCGCTAACAAATTCCGTTTCTTACAACAAACTCTGTTTAATTTAAATCCGATCTTTCCAAGTGTGAACATCCAATTTCCATTGTCTTTCAAAGTTTTATTTATTAATTGTCATTGCAGTGTGTTCAATGTTTTATTTCCTTCGTTGAACATCTTTAAATTTCTAGTCGTAAATTTTACACTTTCTTCTTCGCTTTTTCTAAAAATATTTTGTAGGAAAAATCAAAGCTTTCAAAAAAAATTTTTTTTTAACCTTGTTACATAATTCCGTTCTGAATGCGTTCCAGTAAATAAACTCTTTGCGTTAAAGTAAATATAAAATTTAAATATCATGTTCGCATCATTGTATAGAGAAATCTAGTTTACATATAAATTATATTTATTCGTGACTTAAAACTTTTGCACGCATTAGTGATAAGGCACACTTTTGACTATACATAAATGTTTAACGTAAATAAACTTCCAATGCCTACGCTTTAGTATATTTTGATGAAATGTTTCAAGGATGTTGAATTTTATTTACAAAGATACGGTAGATTAATTTGCTAGAAATTTTTGTATTTAAAAAAATGTAAATATATTCAGTCTAGTTGATGAGAGGTACATTCAAGGTTTTGCTCGCTGACCCAAACAAGTTGATATAAAATTATTATTGTATCTGGTCCAATTTTATTTTGGAATTGCATACTACTAACGTGTCTATTCCGTAAATGTTCGTTCGTGAACGATTCGTTGCATACCGATTATCGTTATCGTTTTGCTAACGATCAGCTGAGCGATTGTCGGTAAATTTCTATTTTGTAACTATTTTTTTCGTACAGTACTGTCACCTATAACCTAAGTTTTGCGTTTTGACAGGCAAATATTAGTTATTAAAAATTTTGTTTGTTTGTCATTTTTTGATAGGATTTTAGTAGAACAGAGAAAAACTATTGAAAGGCAGAGCTGCACTGAAACCCACTCCATAACAATGTACATTTTTTTAATAAGAAATGGAAAACAACGCGGTTTTTCCGTACAAATTCTTGATTTCCGAGAAACCTGATATTTAAAAAAACCTGAGAATACTTAAGAGCAGGGATGCTCAACGAGAAGAAAAAATTTATAAGTAGGTATAGCACATTTGCTTAGTTAGATAATGTCGGTACACCGGCAAGCAGTTTTGGATATTGTATTAAATACGAATATAAATAAAACAAACTAGTTAGGAAATAATAATAGCAAATAACTTCAATGTCGTCTTGCAGGCGTACGCCGCACGTGGTCTGACGCAGTATCGTTTAATGTCCGCGCGGCGGAGCTTTGACGTCCGGGCCGCGAATGGCGGCGAACTTTTGACGCGAGCCGCACGTGTCACGGTGGTACAGATCAAAGTGCGACACTATCTGCCGTTTTTTCTTGAAATTTCGGGCGGCGCGTTTGACAGAAACATTCGAGGCTTCGTTCACGCCGATATAAATGTTGCGCTTGCAGGAATTTGAGTCAGTCTGAAATGTAACTTGAAGAAATGTAAAACGTATCATTTTAATAACGATTGGGAGGAAGAATTTTTCTTTTGTATGGTGAAGGATAGGTGCATTTGTCACATTTGTCGTGAGTCAGCTGCAATACCTAAGCGTGGTAACTTAGAGAGGCATCATAAAACGGTTCATAAAAACTATGAAAAGGATTTTCCGCCACAGAGTGAATTAAGAAAACGAAAAGTACGTGATTTGATATCTAGTTTGAAAAAGAACAAACCATGTTCACCAGACTAGCCAAACAATCAAAAGCTGCTACGATCGCGTTATTTAAAATATCTCATATATTGGCGAAACACAAGAAACCATTCGAAGATGGATCGGTTGGGAAGGAAGTATTTATTGAAGCGGGTGAGACTTTATTTGCAGATTTTAAAAATAAAACCTAAATTATATGTGCTATTAGAGAACTTCAGTTATCTCGTCCGACTATCACAAGGCGTATTGAAGTCATGAGTCAGGACATGGCAAATAAACTAAAACATGATGTCATGGAATGTACATACTTTTCTTTACAGTTCGACGAATCCACCGATACGACAGACACTACCCAGCTCTGTATTTTTATTCGGATGGCATTCAATGACATGTCGGCTAAGGAAGAGTTTTTGACAATCATACCTCTGAAAGGAAGTATCCGTGGCGGAGATATATATGACGTTTTCTTAAATTTTGTAACAAACTAAAGTCTGTATACTATTGGCGCGGAGTAATAGATCATAATTGCTTGAAATAATTCTTTATTTTCTTGTGAAAGCGGTACTTCTACGGTTAAGTAAAACCAATAAATTCTAACCAAAATACGATCATTGTGCCGCTCTTGCAGCATATCGACCCATCTAGGGTCTGAGAACAATAGTTTAATCTGTGTAAACACGTTGCCATCAGCCCAGGTACTGACGAAACGAAAATCATAACCGTAGATGTGGGTATTATACCAAGATACAAAAATAATGGTATATAATACGTAAGAAGTAAAATTTGTAATGTGATCTACTATACAAATAAAATAAATAACATATAAATAATATATGACATAAATATAAAATAAAATAGTAATGCAGATATCGTCAGTACATTTATTACAATTACAATTAATTTGCGGGGACCGATTTTTAGGCATCAAAAAGTAAATTTGGCTCAATTATAAAATTATGTGGTTGTCATGGAAACTTATCAAAATGAATAGATAAAAGTAACAGGCATAAAAATGTTCATTTAAATAACAAGACATTAGTAGGTAAAATAGGTATATTTAAAAATAACTGACAATACTCACTCATGGTTACAATAAATGGTGTTTAGAGAGTAGAACACTGTTTCAGGCACATTACGCTTGGTTATTTAACTTTCTTCCTCGTCTGAAATTTCCATTTCGGAATCAGAATCGCTGTCTTGTGTGTTTACTGATATAATAATTGGCTCCAATGTTATCTCTACTAAATTATCCAGTTGCCAACATATGTTTTTTCACGTCGCCGAGTTTAAAAGTGGTATTGTTACGAGCGACGTCACCTTTTACTTGAGCCCAAACCAACTCTATAGGATTCAGCTCACAATGGTAAGGTGGTAAACGCAGTACTTCAATACCCCGATTCTTTGCCATTTCGTCAATAACATGACGTATATACTTATTCTTATGAACTTTAACAATATCCAATAATTCTCTTTTCACCATGTCATCCTCAAAAGTTATATTCTTAACAGATAACCAATCTATAATTTCTGCTTTCCTCCAAGCGCTGGTAGGTAAATTTTCGTATCTTCGTGAGTGGTAGCTGGCGTTGTCCATAACTATTATAGATCCTTGGGGTATCAAATCTAGCATCTGCTCAAAATATTCTTTAAACACATTAGCATTCATGTCTTCGTGGTAGTCGCCAGTTTTCTTTGATTCGAATTCTAACAAACCACCATCTACAAAGCCATCTTCATTGCCAATATGAGTAATAATTAACCGTGTTCCTTTCCCAGAAGGCGGTCGAAATCCTGTCGATAGCCCTTCTATAAATCCTTGTCGAGCACTCGTAACGGTATTATCATGCCATGTTTTTTTACGGTATGTCCTGCATTGATCCAGGTTTTATCCAAATAGAATATACGCCTGCCTTCACGCCTATATTTTCTTATTTCCCGAAGATAATTTCTCCTCCATGTAATAATCTCTTGTTTTTCAATTAAAACGGATCTTCTATTTATCTTCTCCCAAGTAAACTTCAACTTGCGAAGAAGTTTCCACAGTGTTCTACGACTCATTTGGGGTAGATTTTCATCCTCATTTACTGCTAGTAAAATCTTATCGATTGTAGGAGTTTCTTTCCGTAAGTAGAACGAGTGAACCTTTCTACGGACAGAATTCCTCATTGCATCATCTAATTCCATCGGGCGCCGACCAGGAGATGGAAGTGGGTGAAGCACTTGTCCCAAATTTTTCTTTCCCTCACTAGTTTATAAATGGTGGATTTTGATATTCCCGTCATTGCAGAACATAATCCTACAATATCATCGACACTTTTTGCAGGGTGTTGACATCGAACAGCGTCATGCACATTTAAAATTATAATTTTTTCATTAGCAGATAACGCACCACTTTTAACACTTTTAAAAGTTTTCCATTTCAAAATTATTTGCACTAACACACAAACAAACAAACAAGCCGATTCATTGCTAATAACAAACTAAACATATTTTTCATTTAGAAAGTATACGAAGCCCTTCGGTCAAACAACTAATTATCTGTAATCTTTCGCAGAAATTACAACTCGTCTGCCGTAATGACTGCGCTAACGACCCCACTTTACCTGATGATAGATAATCCAACACACATTTTGACGCTAAAGAATAATTGTTTTAAAATTACTTTATTTAGCTATATCGATTCTTAATTGTAATAATAAGAAACAAACCACATAATAGTAAATATTTTTTTTGAAATATTCCACAGTTTAATAAGATACAAATAGATTCATAACTTTTGTAAAACTCAGTATACGTACCTATATAAAATTAAAATTTAAAATAGACAAATTGAGAAACAACACATTTGTCATTTATCGATTTTAGAGTTTAATTTTATATTCAAATACTGTGTTTTACAAAAGTTTTGTATCTATTTATATCTTATTAAACGGTGGAATATTGCTGAATTAAATTATTTACTATGAAAAATAGATTCCACAAAGTAAGGATTGAAACAATAAAAGAAACCACATAATAATTCATATCAAGGTAGATTTTACTATTATAATATATTCACCTACTAAAAATATGATTTTCCAAACGTATCAGGTACCTACGCCACTGCAATACGGGAGATTCGATAATTCTGACAGGTTTATTACTCCGCGCCAATAGTATACTGAGTATACAAGCTACCAATATATAAATTAGTGTGCATTACAACCGATGGAGCACCAGCAATGACTGGAAACAAAAACGGTTTTGTGGCATTGTGTTGAGCTAATGACGATTTCCCTTCATTTTTCCCTTCCCTTGCATTATACATTAACAAGTTTTGCGTTCAAACGTTCTAAACACAGAGGAAATTATGGGTAATGACACTCAGATGCTGAAAAACGAAAAATGGGTGACTGATTTGGCATTTTGACTGACATCACAATGCACTTAAACACCATTAACTTGGAGCTTCAGGGTAAACAAAAAACTATTATTGAGATGATAAGCGCAGTAAACGTATTCAAAAGTAAATTGCAACTTATGATAGATCAACTGAAAAGAAAAGATCTGAAACATTTTCCGTCTTTGAACGCAAGGATTCCTTAGTTGAATTATGATATCTATGAGGCAGAATTATCAAATATTTTGAGACAATTCGAAATACATTTTTATGATTGCAGTAAATTGGCAAATAACGCATCATTTATGAGTTATCCTTTTTCGTGTAAAAACATTGAGGAATTAGCTACTGAAATAGCAAGTGAATTTAATATGGACTCATGTTCTGTTGAAAATGAGTTGGTGCAGATTATATCAGATATACATCTCAAAGCTACAGCACCTGATACAAAATTCTGGTGTTGTATATCTGAAGATAAATAAATATTCGAATCTAAGGCAAATCGCCCTTCAACTGACGGCAATATTTGGGTCAACTTACTTGTGTGAGTCTGCATTTTCTGTAATGAAGATAATTAAGTCAAAATATTGCAATCGACTAACTGACGAACATTATGTCATCATGCTTGCGATTAGCTCTTAGTGGTTACGTACCATCTTATGAAAAGTACGCTGAGGACCAGTGCCACGTTTCAACATTCAAAGTCACTCCTTAGTTTTTGCTTTTTAAGTTTTTAGTTTTTAAGTTTAACACCAGAATTGTTTTGTTTTGTAACAACCAATAAACTCGCAATTTTTTCATTGATATTTTAGAGAAGAACTTAACTAAACCTAACCCAAACCTTGACTAAAATAATGCATATTGTGGGGAAAACTAATATCTATCTATGCCATGATACACCCTGCCTACCTACACGACAACCCTGAATCACACGTACTTGCAGCCTCTCAGAGTCGATCGTAAGTAGTCTAACAATATTGAGGTAGATCGCCAGCTGTTCAAGTTTGAGCGCTCCTGCTTAAGAGGAATACGTACTAGCAGTGATCTTAAAGTACCTATAAAATTTGCTCAAATTTTCAGGTTCTTAGCAATATTTTGATTTAAATTGGTAGATATAAGAATGGACTTTGTTGTGGTTGTGGTAGAATTTCGATTTTGTATTATTTCTATTAAAATTATGGTGTTAAATATGCTATAAAGTGTACAAATTGAAACATAAGAAAAACAAAACGTAAGCACTTTGAAAAAAAGTGATACTACAGCGACAAAGCCCCAAGTTTTGTCTTTCATAAAACATTAAGTTTTACTTCAAACATTTAAAATTAAAAGCTGTTTTAAAGGTACTGGTAATGGTTTAGCGACAGCGCGCTGCTAGTATGTATTCCTCTTAACTAAAAAAATAAATAGTGTAGGGGCCCCCAAAAAAACCACTAAGTCGATTTGACCTATGAAGTTTTTTAAAATTTTCTTCTGAAAGAGCCCTGAAATCAATTTAAAGAAATTACTTAACTATCAACACTTAAATCAAATTTATGGTTATTATCCGTCTAGTTCGACTAAAATTTGCTGTAAAAGGGGTCATCCATGTGATAAATTTCATATCAAACTCACAAACAAATTCCAAACGTTTACAAGCGATTGCTAAATGGATCTCGTTCACCAACGTCATCAACGACAAGTAAAATTTACAGAATATGTATTGTTACAATAACCATTTAGTGAACGAGATTCGTTTGCGAACGATATCGTTAACAGAATAGACCCATAAGTTTGGAAAAAAACTATTCGCATATTAGACGCCATTTTTTAAAAACCCATCGCGCCATTGAGGCGCCCAGATTTTCCAAAGTTTGCAGCTGCACGATGCTTTGAAATTTTATGGCTATTCCTAATTATTTTTGTAGACTTGCGTTTGAGTTATCATATAAACTGATGAGTCTCGAAAAAGGCGAAACACGTATTCGTAGGTGTCGTTCGTAAGTCTGTAATTATCACTGGCTACTGTTTTAATCGGTTGGTACGAATTCGATATACTGCGTTAATGTGGTTAGCCTTTTTCGTAATGTTGAAGAGTTCACAGCTGGCAACTTGCATACTACAGATACAATTAATTTCCTGCATAGCAATTGTCCATGAAGTGGTGACACTGCTATCACTTACTTATTTTTCAAAACCCGATGATCCAATGTTACTTTACGAATGATGGTCATTTTTACGTACGTTTTTAAACTTGTCGCAGACTATAACAGTAAATTTAACTGAAGACGCTCGCGCGATTGTATTAACTTCATAATAACCTCCGATACGTCCGAGTGCGGCTAGGGATGAAGCTCAAATTTGGTTGTCTGTAGTATGGAAAAAAAGCAAAGTGAGTACTTGCGCATCGAAGAACATGCATGGTATTAAGATCACTGTGGAAATGTATTTATTTGTTTATATACTGACATTAGAAGTTTGACACCAAGAAGCTCGTATCACACGCAGTGATGTTCTTTGCATAAACGGCAAAATGCGCAAAGAAAAAAAAAGAGAATACAGAGTAGTACTTAGCTATTTGTTTTGTTGACGGCGGATGGCTCCAAAACCAGTATTCGTACGTCTTCCAGGGTTTTTCCAGTAATTTTATAAATTCCGATGGCCTTCCTGAAGGTTGTAGTCGATAGGTCAAAACTCGAAAACATTCGCTACCAAAACCAGATCAATTATTGGAAATCCAGCGCTCAATGATGTTTACACAGTACCATAATTACGAGCCGAATATTATATTAGACATTAAGAGGAAACCTCCAGTGATTTATAATCGTCATACAAACGTAGACGTGGAGCAAATAGGATATTTTACAGATTTATTCAAAAGGACAAAATGTACTACCTGGAGCAACACTGAAACCACGTCCCCACTTGATTTACGGGTTGCCGACTACAGGCGCCCGCAATTTAACAAACACAATTTAAAAGTGGAGAAAATAACTCGTCACAAGCTATAATTTTTTCAACTTGATTTTTTGACAACAGTCATGAGGTTTATTGTCAATAATTCTTCGCAAAAACAAAATTTTATCCGTTTATGACAGCTGACTAGCGGCAATATTTTAGTTATTTTGCCTCCGTCTACTAGCGTTAAACCTAACAAAATACATCGACTTTGAAGATGTCCAAATTATTACCGTGTTAGCAACTTTGATAGAAGTAGAATTGTTGCTTAAGAAGGTAGATGAACACGAAGTTTGGAGATGAAGGTAGAGTTGTTACGTGCGAACACTATACAGCAGCATTACAGTTTTTGTACTTACTTCATACCGATCACGATTTGTGGTTTCTTTGACTACGTATTTTTGTCGTCAACTTTAGAATTGGTGCAGAGAAGGGCAAAATTGGGAGGCAGACTGGCATAATACTGATTCTGTCTATGCATTCTCTAGGATAATATAAAGGTAAGACGCCTCTATGTAGAGCGACGTGGTATTGGATTTGCTGTTGAGAGGGTTGGAGTAATGGAATGGAGGGGCTGTTGTTTATGTAACCTGTCACCACTTGTCTTTATTTGAGGCAGTATGAAAACTGCGCGTTATGTTGATGATGCCTTACAAACTATTTTATTTCCTTATTTATATGGTCCTCCACACATGACCATGCACGTCCCCATATTGCTCGCCGAACTATGGACTTCCTCTAAGAAGCAGGCACCGGACTTAAATCTTAAGTTGCTTGGAACGAGATGCTACAAGCCTACATGCCTAGATGTGTACTAGAGTCTATTGGTGCCACAAGAAGTAATATTTTTTAAATTATAATAAAATTGATTGCTTACCCCTACCACCAAATAAGTTTCGCCTGTTTGAATTATCACCAGCCGCCATTGACTGAAATATTCATACAGTTTGAGATTGTTGAACAAATAAAATATTCACTAACAAACTAGTTTTTTCTATAGTATTGTTACGCCACTATAGTTCCCAGAATAAATTAGATTAATCTCTGTGTTTTAGAACTCCGTTTCAGAACATTCAATTATCTTTCAGATATAAAAGTGTCATCATAAATTTAGGGATCAGTTGGAAATTATTATTCGTCGTGTTAAGTTGATATAAATTAAACGGTGTAATAGTTGATATGTATTTATATGAATTAAAGTAACTGTATGTGTAAAACAAATAGTAAGTGTAACTCGATCCGCTTTGTTTATTTAATCTTGCGCTTTTAACCGCAAAACGAAAACAAAAAGATAAGATTCGTTACAGTATATTTAGGTTTGCTAGTCTGATGACTCAATAGCAATGAAGTGAAGAGCCCCAACCATGTGCATTGTGTCTGTTAAGTACTGCTGCTAAAATTCAAGTAAGCAAAGCTTAAACTATTCACTCAACCAGTCGACTAGTACCGGGGCGTGGCTAACGTTAATCCACTATAGTAATTTTTACCGTGTTGATGTTGGTCGAATTGCACTGCTAACAGTCATACTGCAATGCAATGCCGCTGGATTAAAAATATATAAGCAGAGATTTTACGCCTACTTCCTGATAAACTAACTTTTAAATTTTGCTTATGAGCCCATTTTGGATGAATACCGCATTTAGTAGCAAACATGTACATAAGTAATACAACGAGTTGATATAAAATTTTCGATCTCAAGTAGGAGTGATTTGAGGAGAGAATGTCCTCCATTCCTTCGAGTGTATTCGGCATGAAAATTCCATGAATAAAGTTTTACAAATTTTTGGTGAAAATTTCCGATAATTTCAACCTTGATTGGTCTATTTATGACAAAATTAATTAATCTGTTTGGTCGAGAACATGTGAGTGGGATTTTCAGTAAAAAATTTCACCAGCGCTCGTTTTGTGTGAATACTGACTAACTTCGTTCTATAACGTTACATTACAGAATAACAAGATATTCACTTCGTTGTTTCATCGTGGTCAGTTTATCAAGATATCAAGTTTATCGTGGCCGATTCGTCGCCAGGGTCATTTATCGCCGGCCATTTAATTGTTGACTGGTACATCGTGACTACATATTTTCAAAAATAATATAGGAATTGTTTTTGATTTTATGGTGCTGTGAAGTAGAGTTAGAAATAGTTCTGCGTTTAAAGCATTAAAAACAACGCTTGAAGTTTGAAGGAAGGGGGGGCATTTCATATTTCGTGCAACTTTAAAGTGATGTAACTTCTTTGCTATCATTTCAGCGACATAGTAGTTAATTATTTTTGATAGAACTCTTTGGGGGGCTATGAGAACAAAACTACTGGTTACCCAAATAAAGGTTCACATCTATAGAACATCAAACATTCGTGTCATATGAACAAAATTTTTTTAATATTTTTGTTCAATTATTCTGTTGACAGTTCTGATAGCCCCGCATAGTTCTATTAAAAATAATTACCACTTGTAACAGTACGTTCTCGCTTTGAGAAGTTGGAGGATTGACATTTTTTTTATAGTCTGGTAGAGGTAAAATTTTTTGTCAATAAAATGTCCGCTGTCCGTCTACAAAATTTCAGTCGAATTTAATTTCCACCAATAGAAAATAAGCAACATGCGCGCCAAATACGACTTTCGTCGCAACATACAACTCGCGACACACGTTTTAAGGCGGCTCACGACATACGTCCTAAATACGGGAAATAAAACCGTAACAACTTCACAGACGTGATGAAACTTCCGCGATAAAACAGTCACGATGAAGTGGTCACCATGAAACGTCTCTTACCGTACTAATTTTGACTTATAAATTGTAAAAAAATATTGTCCGTTTTATTAAGTATTTCTTTTCTTAATATCTCTACTTTACTATTACATACTGGGTGTTCATTTATTCATGGCTATCGATTTATAATCCGCATTGCATGTTTTGCATGATCATTTGTAAATATGGGTTTAAAAATTGTTTGAAATAATAATGTGTTATAATATTATTTACCAAATACATAACCGTTAACTGGTTCACATTGGCAAAATAAAATTATTTCAGAAAACTGTAATTACCCGTAACTATTTTATGTTAAGAAACTTGATATCTCAATTCAACATATTAAGTTGTTCGATATTGAGGTTGAAATGAAGCCTACATTAATCAGATAAAGAAAGCAAAAGTTATAAAATACTTAGACTACTAAACGAAATTCATTATTTTCAGCCTTTTCATGTTCTAGTAACAGCTTAATCTAGTTGCTGAAGAAATTTACGATTTCCGTTCAATCATGCTAATAATACATCATAACTTTATCTATTTTTAACTAGCTCATACTAGTAACAATTTATTCTGTGCTTTTTTCTATGTGTGGTTCAATTTTAAACACGCAGAAATATTAATGCTTGTAGCCGTATTGAGTTACAAGATTTGAATATTTAATGTATTTTTTAGAAAATCCTATAAATTAAACTTTCTGTTAGCGCTTTAGGTTATATAAATAAATACAATATTCTATAATTTCTTTACGTTTTACGTACGTTCATCTGTTTAAGTTTATGTAAAGTAAAACAAATTGAGTTTACGTTAAAGAAAGATTAAACACCTTTAATTCACGATTAAATAAATCAATGGAATAATTAATCATTCATAGACAATATTATTTATGTAGGCGCCTTCTTTCTTAAATTGACTAATGCATATTCTGCAAAATTGATTTATTAATGCTTCAGTATTTTTGTTATGTTTTGTTAATGTTAATTGACGTGTGTGGAATTCAATAAGCAAACGACAGGACAAACAGTATTCTTTCTTTTCTAAAAAAATTAATTGATGTCGCCTTTTCTAATTTTTCAAATTACTTCAGAAGCGGTAATTGTTGTAAGGATAAACGAGGCATGTCGTCTTAATTAATTTTCTTTATTGTTACATCCCGTCCGATAAATGCATCGGTTTGATTAATAAATTTGACCGAAGTAAGCGCAAACAGTAGCTATAATTTTTATATATGTATCTACTGATAATTAATAAAACGTATTAGGTATGTACGATTAAGTGATCAAATTTTGAATTGATTGAGTATCAAAGCCGTTGGTCTTTGTATTTTTTTCTAAATTTTACTAAATGTTAATAATTTTATTGATGATTATTAAAAACAGCATTCATTTTCTCACCATTACGAGATCACCGACTCCCAAGACGCATTGTTTAATACATCATGTAATTACATTTCCATCATTATTTCCGGTCATTACATCAATGATTGTATTTTTAAAAAATAACATACACACGTGAATGAATTTTTAATTTGTCTCTGGCGATGTTATAATCATACAGTTTCTTTGTTTCCGTTTCTTTTGCACATTGCGCAACGAAAACGCTAACAACAAATTTCTTCATTGATTTTCTTTATAAAATGTGCTAAGGTCATTTTTAAATCGTGTTTTGAACAACAAGCATCAATTACACAAATTAAAAATTCATATTCGAACATGCAATTACGAAACTGGTTTAATAACTATTGTAAATTATTATACTTATGTTCTATGAAGTTGGTTAATCAAGATTTTAAAATCTAAACTTAGTTCAGACGACGCGACTACTTCCATATTCAACATGTTTGAATAATTTATCTAGGAATTTTGATGTCCTTTGTCAGGATCTTGAATATTCATTAACTAATGAATGAAAGTTTATATTTATAATATAATCTGATAATTCAATTTTTCTTCAAAACTTGGGCACGAGAATAATTTAATACCTAAGGGTCAATGATTCATTCGCTTTCACTTTTTTTATAATTCGCCCATAATTTGTTTGGTATCATCAAGCTGTCGAAAGTAGCAGTTTGTTCCGTTGTTTGATCACAACGTCCATGTAACGATATCACGTTTGGAAAACAAACATCATTAATTTATAACCAACACTTTCCCTTCATTTGTCCAAGCAGCGTTCCTAATTTGGTAAATTTTTTTTTCTCGATTCCTTGCATATTATTGCATTTTTTAAAAAATACTACGGTTAATGATTTTCATCTTTTACGGAAATGGTAACCTACTTTATTTTCAAATGCGTTTGGTAAATTATATACATCCTGTAGTTATTAAGATTGCAAGATAAAACGTTATTGTTACGAATCCTCGCTTTTAAACAATTTATTGTTTCGTGTTTCGTTTTCATTAACTCGACGTACTCTCACGATTTTGATTAATAATTAATGATTCGTTGAATTGTTTTTTTGACTTATCTGTCTGTACCAATTTCGATGGGATTGCAGGGTATTTCGGTAACTACTACTGTTAGAACAAAACTGTCCACGTAGCATTAGGCCAACTTTTTGAGACAAATTAATCAGCGAAAACAAAATTTTTTTTTCATTTTTGGTGCAGGGATCGAAATTGAATTTTTCCAAATTGCGATAGGGTTCCATATCTCATCTGTTGATAAAAATTCAAGAAAAAGTATTAAGACATTTCTTGTGCAGTTTTTAGCGTAGAATCAAATGGAGTAGTTAATTTTTAACTTTGATCACCAATAGTCGAGATGCCACATAAACTTAGTTTTTTTTAAATGGAAACCATAGTTGACTTTCAATTCATTAAAATCCATATTTTGTAAGGTTTTCAACAATATATAGTTTATAGAGGTTCTTTTAGAAAATTACGGAATTACAAGCGAATTTGTTAGTTTGCACTTTTGTAAGTAGGCGATGCAATAATTTAAAACAATGAAACACAGCTCATTTGTCAAAACAAAGCAAATTTTTGTTTTCGCTGTTTAAATTGTCTCAAAAAGTTGGCCTAATGCTACGTGAACAGTTTTGCTCTAACAGTAATAGTTACCGAAATACCCTGCAATCCCATCGAATCGGTCCACCCTGTACATAAAATAATTAGTTGCATTTGTATTAGTTAGGTAACGCACAAAATTTAATTCTATAATTCATTTTTATACGAAAGAGAACCTTCCCCTGGAGGTGGTTCTTCACAAAAGAAGAAAAAACAGTCTTTTCTCACACTTGGGACTAGCAACCCCACAGGACATTTTTATGCTTTGCCGTCAGTGTTTCTTCCCTACTCGTGGTACTGATATATTACCACAAGAAAAATATAAAATTCACCACTAGGACTCCAGGAAAGCTCTGAATTGCAACCAAGTAGGATGTAGATTTCTTCAAAGAAAGTCTTTGCGTTACGTAAACTAGTATTTCGATACATGGGAGAATCGTGGGAAAATACCAGAAGGGTTTTTAGTCAAACTTCCTACACTGAAGCTTATTTCTATTGAAGTACCCCTTGAATTGCTCAATTGAGCAAATAATGTAAAGGTATGACATATCAGGGTGTAATGGCGACTTTGATACTAATCTTCAAAAACCAAACAGTCAAAGTGAGTTTCGACTACGTGATCCAGTCATATGTGTTAAATATCACACTTTGAGCCATATTACGCAAAACTGAGTACAGAAACTTTTAGAATTGAACTGGTGGTGCCTAGACTCGGGCTAAGAAATTTCTTTCTAACGTTTTGCTAACGCGAGTTCAGTGGTGGTCTTTCCGTCTCTGATGTCGTATATAGACTGACAATTTTTGTTTCGCAGGCTGTATTTATAGTAATTCAAGGGGACGGGGCTTGCATCGCGCTGGTCAGTTTCGGTTTTTCGTAAGGTGCCGTTCGGGTGTTCTTGAGAATTGGATTCCAGATCTGGTTGAGTCTTAGCGTTTCTTCATTTTTGTTGAAGTTTTCTGGAAGTTTATGCATCTCAATGGCTTCTCTAATCGTTAGTCGCTGCTAGTAATTTAGATTTCTTGAAGGGTATCTCGTGGTCGCCATTGCTAAACGCATGTTCGGTTTTTCGGTGTGTGGTAGGCGACAGTTTGTTCGATGTTTTTTAAGCCTAGTTTCCATCAATCTCTTAGTGGTTCCTATGTATACTTTGCACAAGAACAAATTATATGGTAAGCTCCAGCTGCTAAAAGAGGTTCTCTTTCGTCTTTTGTTGATCTGATCGTCTGCTGAAAGGTTGGTTGGTGATAGTTTTGATGTCGTGCCATCTTTCGGACCTCATTAATTTGTTGATCTCTTTTCTGGAGTACTCAGTAACCCAAAGGAAGTTTATAAGTGAGTGTTCGAGTTTCACTTGAATATATCTGGATCACAAATCCTTTGAACTCGTTCCTTCAGGGTTTTGATTATTTCGTTTTTTGGTCCGATAGGTCCGATGGTCGTTCGATAGGCATGCAGGTATCTGTCCGTGGTGTGTAGGTTTCTGTACACTGTGTAACCTAGTTTGTTTCCTGTGAAGCAGAAATCAAAAGGTCTAATCCAACATCGGAGTTGAAGGACATCTGATTAAACGTTAGGAAGAAATTACAATCAGCACCAGTTCACAAACAAGCCGCAAAAGCCTAAACCTTTTAGAATTTCTCTGTTGTTTTTTTAGTAGCGTGTAGTTATTTTCAAACACATTTAAAAAATAGGAAGGTAGTAGTAGGAAATATGATAAAACATTTTTAAATAATTAACTCTACGTCCTACAAAAGGCTCAACACAATTAAGGGACCCTAAAGGTACAACATTATTGGAGAGTATTTAATTACTCAAGACCTTAGGAAAAGTACGTATTCACGATGAACTCCTTAATCTCTGGTTTCGCTAATGTGGAATAAATTACATAAAATCTCCAGGATCATGCGGTCCTTGGTAGTTTTTACAGTAGCTCACGGAATTCCAATGAAAATTCTTTTGAGTTTCGCGTACGACTACAATGCCCTTCTCACAAGCAAGTGTAGAAAAAGCTGCCCCGGTGGAGACGACGTTTCGGATTGTAACGCGGGAGATTTTTTTGAAGAATTTCATGTTAACGACCTTCAATTTGAGTACACGTTTTTTTCTAGTTAGAGGTAATCGGATCGATGAGTATTTTCTGCTGATAATTAAATTTTTTAGTTTTTCTGATCCTTCTTATAGGAGAGAGAGGTTGGGAAATAAAACTCTTTTACTGTTCTATCTACCGTGGTCTGCTATAAGTAGGATCGAATAAATCTAAAAGAAGGTAATCAATCGTTCTTCCATTGTTTAACTCGTTTGAAGTTTTTTTTGAAGTTTGAAGAACAACAACCAGTTGCGGAAAGATTATTTGGTTTTCGTGCTGGAAGATCTTGAACTCAGAATCAATTTCTGAACATTTCTAAATTCCTACCTTGATCCAAGATCCAAAATATCTCGATCGTATTAACAACGCTATATCACCAATGTTCTTTGAATATTTAACCTGAGCCCACATTAATTCTACATTATTTCCGAGTACATTACAATTACGTCATAGCCCCCAGTCACCATCGGCTGCTCGAGAACAAGCTACAGGTGTGTTAATTGAAATTTTAGTGATTTTATATGTTGAGAATATTTTTACCTTCAATTAATTCTATGAAGATGTGTATAATTCTTCTAGGTGGCAGAAAGAACTAACGGACTTGTTATTTCTTTCATTTACCTTCACCTGGAAGAATTATACACACCATCGTGATTTGATATGTTGTACAGATTAACATGTGCAATTTAATAATTTTTGAGACGTATATCTTGTAGTTTAGTGTAATTAATTTAAGTTAGTAAGTTTGATATGTAAAGTAGAACATTGCAAGTTTAACAAGCCTTGTTCTCGAGCAACTACAATGGTACTAATGACTGATCTGACGACTCCTTGATTGTCGCCCTAGACATTGGTAGATAATTACTTTTTCGACTAAATTTGCTTATTTTTTTATGTTCCTTTATAACTGAAACAAAATTTGAAACGGTGACAATGGATTCAGCCGTTTTGGAATAACCAAAAAGTGTTGTAAAGAATACATTTTTCTCAGAAAACGTAAAATAAAATAGTTTTTCTTCTTGGCAACCCCATCCGTGGACATACGGTATGTGAAACCGTTTTGTCGAGAGGCCTCACGATTACAAAGATTATTACAAAATGTGCTAATTATCAATTAGTGGCGAATTGAAATGATCGGTTTCTAAGGCACATGTAACTACAATCATGAAAGTTTTAAACCTATACGCATAAAGCGTAAATGACTTAATAACTAAGGTACTTAGCTGCCAAATTGTTTTATTTGATATGCGGGACCGTCAGGTGCTTCAGATAAATTTCCAATTGATCGAAATGGATTTGTTAGCTAATACGGTCACGACGGTCACGTGTCGGAGTGGAAGGCCGCCTGCTGTGATAAGGTACAGAGTTTCTCTCGTAGAGAAATCACGAGAACTTGGGTTGTGAAGGGTAACACCAGCAGTACAAGTAAAGAATGGAACGCAACTCATCTTTTTAGGTATAAATTCTAAAAAGGACACCAAAATGGCGCTTGCGTATATAATGAAAATTTGTTTCACTTACGGCATTCGATAGTGTGCATAATACAGATGCACTTATTGCAGCTTGTAATTCATAAAGGAACTCGTTACCCTACAATGAATGAAATAATTCGAGGATTTTACTTAATAAAAGAAAATAATTTACCTTTAGCAATTACTAGAAAGCACGTGGTACCACCGCCGAAGCCAATTATCGAAATCAAAAAGCAGACATTTCAAAGAAACAATTCTATTCACGAAAGAAATCGATTTTAAAGCCGTCTATTAATAGAATTTTCGACCCGAACTTTTGGTTACCTAACCGCTAGGCATAAAACAGCACGAGATTGATAATCGATATAAAAAACCGTATGCTCCCCATTTGTACTTACAGAGCAAATATTAAAATGGTAATTTCAAATAGAAGGAAGAAAAAATGCTATACCTTCGTACCTTTAATTATAAAAATAAATTTAAAATTTTCATTATATTTTATCTAACACTTCATAATAGAGCGCCTACTTACATAAAAGGCCCGCTTTTGGTGAATAATACGAGGATGTATTGATATCTAGTTAGCCTAGACCAGTTCCTTGCATAAACAAAATATTGCGTTACCATAGTAACGAACAATAACTTATTAGAAGTGTGAGTGTAAAGTTTGACGTCAATTAAGTAAACCAGACTCACGCAATAAATTAAATGAAAAAAGATGTTCACCGAAATTGTGAAAATCGAAAAATTGGAGTATCGAGCCTTTATCAAGTACCTGTATTTAAAAGGGTTAAGAGGTAAGCAGATTTACGAAGATATGCTTAATACCCTTGGTGATCAATGTCCTTCGTATGCGACCGTCAAAAATTGGAATGCAAGCTTCAAAAGAGGTAAATTTTCCATTGAAGATGGAAGGCCAATTTCTGTGTCAGTCCCCAAAAATATCGATGCAGTTCATGACATGATTTTATCAGACCGTCGAATTGGGCTAAAACGGATATCTGAAGCACTGAATATTTCATACGAACGCGTTCATCATATGGTTCACGTCAATTTGGACATGAGAAAAATTGCTGCAAAATGGATCCCCAAATGTTTGAATGTTGACCAAAGCGTGCAAGGGTAGAAGCATCGCGTTCGATCTGTGCTCGATTTGAAAACGATGTAGACTTCTTAAACCGAATTGTTACTATGGATGAGACTTGGGTACATTTCTACGATCCAGAAACAAAGCAACAATCGATGGAATGGCGACACTCTGGTTCTCCAAGACCTAAGAAGTTTCGTGTCCAAAATCTGCTGGAAAAGTTCTTGCTTCAGTTTTTTGGGATTGCCATGGAGTAATCATGATTGATTTTTGGATAAGGGTAGAACAATAACTGGAGATTACTATTCGACATTACTGACCACTCTACGGGAAAATATTAAAGAGAAAAGACGCGGAAAGCTATCCAAAGGTGTTTTGTTTTTGCAGGACAACGCCCCTGCACACAAATCTCATGTTGCCATGCAAAAAATTCGTGATTTAGGGTTTGAATTACTACACCCCCTTATTCACCCGATTTGGCTCCGTCCGACTATCACCTCTTTCCTCAACTGAAAAAAAGTTTAAAAGGTCGTACATTTTCTTCCAACAAGGAGGTAATAGAAGCTGTGGAGGTCTGGTTTGCAGAGCAAGAAGAAACATTTTTTTTTTAAAGGTCTAGAGACGTTGCAGGTTCGCTGTAATAAATGTATCCAATTAAGAGGAGAATATGTTGAGTAATAAAATATTTTGACATTGAAATTTTGTTTGGTTCTATAGTAGGCTAAGAAGTTTTCAATATATCCTCGTACTATTAGAAGAATTTACGTTAAATTTTATATTTTTTGCAAAGAATAATGCCAAATATTCAAAATTTCACATGTTAATTTTCAAAAAAATGGAACGTTTTTAAAATTATTTTTCAGATTGTTTTCAATACTACACTTTTTTAAATAAAGGTGGTTGCTTACACAAAATAAATTTTATGCGCGATAAATAATTATCGAGTAAACATTAATCATGTATTCTCATTTATATCTTCTTTTAAAACTGGTGTACTGTATTGTTAACTTTCCAATGCCAGTAATATAACACATTTCAACTACTTTACCAACGCTACTTTGGTTATAAAGTATTATTATCTGCTAATTCAACATGTCAAATGCATATATTTTTTTTACTCTCTCACGTGAAAGAACGGAGTATAGATTCGCTAACCCTTACGAAATAATTGAATTTTACATTTTGAGACTTGTTTTAAATTAGCAATTTAGTTATGAAAAATAGTAGTAAGTGAAGCTGCGTGCATAATAATTATTAGCCTTGATCTCAGTTCGTCGCATATAAATAACCCATTACTTGACGTAAATAAGTTACGGTGCTCGATGTAAGTCTATTAATTCTATACGTTTATAGATTGATGTACAGAATTATAGTATGATTGATAGATTTATTTAAAGTCGATCGATTTATTATACAGTGGCATTGTTATACATACGCATACGTTTGTGTTCGTGTCCTACTGTTCCAATGCCTTTAATCTTGATTATTACATCTAAACAATTATTACAACTCTTGAGATACACGATAACGAATTGACTATTAATATTTTAACACGAATAAAATTGTTGCATGCATAACTTGTTCATTCATAAAAATAATCATTATTACTCGTTGTGCATACATAATTTTATTTGTAACGTTTATTTTGGATAAATGCAAGAACTATTAGCATGTTGAGTTGTAAATTCGATCAAACGCGATTTTAATTAAAAAAGTCTATTATAATTTATGCATTTTAATCATATAATTTTTTTTAATTTTACCGTAAGCGCTATCACAATAATAATTAAAAATACTGTCAACACTGAAAGCAAATTCGAAAGTTAGCAAATGAAATATACGCACTTCATAAAAGGTTTTTTAAAATTTGTCTACGCTAATTTTCTCTGCGCGAAGATGAGCTAATGGTGCTGCAACCTAAAAATATAGAAAACGCGCAAATTTCGATAAAAATTCGATCTTGCTTTCTCTTTTTTTTTGCATCTGTTTGTTGAATTTTTGAATCAGAACAAACAAATGCTGTGTACGTTCTCAGTTTTTAGAAACAACAATTATGTTATCTTCGTAACACAGTTAATTACCAAACCTGTAAAAAAAGTGTTAAGCAACAATAATAATAATGATAAATTTGTTTGGAAACTTTTATGCAATATATTGTTTACAATAATAATATGGTGTAAACATTTTTCGTACCTACTATATAATTATTTAAAAATTAGTTAGTGATGATCAACGTTTCAAATATAAGTAAACCACTCTGGAATATCCCAATTTCCAGAAGGAACTACAAACATGTTGCTCCTTAAAAGGAGTCACTAGTTGTTTACGGAGAAAAGCGATTGTATCGTCGAAAACAATGGAGTCGCGTGTAATTTTTTGTTATGATTTGTGGTCTGCGGATGTGCCAATTTCAATAAGAAACCACACGCCATGACATATGACAGTTTTCTTTATGTAAATATCCTTTGTATACAAGGAACTTCACCATTGAAACATTTTTTAGGGTACCAAACAGGTATGGGACAATTTAAATCGTCGATGCTATAAAATTTAACCTTTAACCCGATAAGGAATTCTTGTACATAAATTAAACCTGAGTTAAATACTTTTCTAAGGCTAATGATGCTATAACCGTGAAATTTTCTACTTCGTATAGTACGTATTATTTAACAAAAAATGTTATTGTGTTGCATCGATATTTTATGTTGCATCTGTTAGTAGTAGTCAATTATGTTAATAATTCTGAAAATGCCGAATGAAATTTTATATTAATTTTCTTTTATATACTTTCTCAGACTTTCGCTATTCCTACCTACTTGTTCCATTAAACGGGACTTGAAGAATTAAAAGAAAATACTTTAGATGAGTTACATATAGCTTTTCATTTTTTTTTCTACGTGTAATTCAATAAAACACTGCGAATACTGTCGCCATAAATCAATGTTTTTTCTTTAGATGAACTAAATATCTGTGTCTTTCTATCTATGTGTTTAATTTTCACTGTAACCGAACAAAAAAGTTAATTGCATATCTGTGGTGATCAAAACAAATTTCTTGTTTGTAATTGAAAAAGCTCGATAATTACACAACTACTTGTGTTTTTTTGAATTAATTGTTGATTGTAATTATCCTACGCCTCAAAATTGTTGTGGTAGGTTGTGCTACGGATTAATTTGTTTTTTATCAATTCATTGAGTCTATTAGAAATAATTTAATCTCTTAAAAAGGAATGAATCATTTAAGTTATGTAGCCGTTTACGTTCTTTCAACATACGTAATATTTTTCAATTGTGAGAAGAAATTATATGTGCAAAGAATGCAAATTAAAACATTATTATTGTAACGGTATAACCGTTTACAACTCGGACTAGAACCTTAGAAAAATAATTTAGGCGAATATGTATGGTAATGTAACGGAGGATTGATAAAGCCTAAAGGAAAATTGCGTTGCTAATGAAGTTGTATAAATTATTGAGAAACAAAAGCAGTTTGTATGTAAAAGATGTTGTGGTTTAAACATAATTATTACGTCAAAAATTTTAATTTATTGTATGTATGTTTCTTTTGTAATTGGATCGTAAATTGATATTGTACACAAGGAAAGAGCACACAATTCGATAAGGATCAGGATTACAAATTTTTTTCGTTGTGTCCTCGATGATTTTGAGTATATACAGCGTGTTTTGACTTATACCATGATAATCTGGGGTCATTACGATAAAAAAGTGTTGTTTAATAAAAAGGGGGGCACCACCACATTTTGGTAGATAAGTAATGGTGTTTCTTAATGAAAATCTTCCGTAAAGGTGGAGGTGATTGCTACGAATCTCGTGTGTATAGTACTGGTAAATCTGATACACGTGATGAGTTTGTCCATATAGTTGAAACTACTGATTCTCTAGAGCCGGGATTCCCAAAGTGGTCCAGGTGGACCCCCAGGGGTCCACGGGAGCCCCATAGGGGTCTACGCTTGCGTGAAAAAAAAATGGGGGTCCACAACTCGTTAACGGGGGTCTATAAAATGTATTAGGTGACCCGACTTGACTTCTCCTATGAATAAGGGAGACAATAATATATATAGGCAGACAATATTATAAGAAGCTCAGCAATTGTTTTTTGTAAGAACTTGCATATTCCATATTCAGAAAGAGCGTGTCAAGACTCGCCGATGCCGCGCCGCCCGCCCGCCTAGTTAAAGTCGTGTCTGAACTTGCATGAACTTGTTGGATTTTTTCTTTAATATAAATACGAATGCGAATGATAAACATTACTCAGTTGTTTCCGGAATTTCAAAAAGAAAGTGTACCTATATAAGTGTTCACCAGTGACGGAAGTAGTTTTCAGACTTTTGAAAATTAAAGTGAATTGATATTATTGTTTGCCAGTGTTGGAAAAGTAAGTACCTACCTATCTATTTGTTAGCAACTTGTATCTTAAAAAGCCACTTCTATTATGTTTGTTAAATCATTTTAAGATTACTTAACAAACATTTTTTTCATATTTACAGGTAAGTAATTGATACGAAACATGGCTGAATCTAAGAAGAAGTGTCGACAGTACAGTGTTGAATATTTGAAATTTGGTTTTCTTCCATCAAATACAGACAAGCGATTGCCCATGTGTCTTTTATGCAACAAAGTCTTGAGCAATGACTCTATGAAACCATCGAAGCTGGAAGATCATCTAAGAAGGTGTCATCCTGACAAAATAGGTAAGGATTTGAAATATTTCCAAACATTGAAGGAAAAGTATGAAAAGAGACCCACCGTGCATAGTATGTTCGCTTCAACGTCTGAAAGCAACGACGATGGCTTGCGGGCATCTTACAATATCTCATTACTTATAGCAAAATCTGGGAAACCGCATACCATTGGAGAGGAGTTAATTTTGCCTGCTGTTGAAGAGGTCTTAAAAACTGTCCTGCACAAATCTTCATTTGACATACTTAAAAGAATTCCTTTGAGTAACAACACTGTACAAAGACGTATTGATGAAATGAGCTCTGATGTTGAAAGTTTCTTGTGTAATTATCTGCAAACAACTCATTTTTCTATTCAACTGGACGAGTCAACTTTACCTGGCAATGAAGCATTATTATTGGCATATGTTCGATTTATCAAAGGCGAACAAATGTTTGAAGAGTTACTATTCGCGAAAACTTTGAAGACTGACACTAAAGGTGAATCAATTTTTAATGTTCTGAATGATTTTTTACGGAAAAATCAATTGCATTCACAAACATTATTTCGGTGGCAACAGATGGAGCTCCTGCCATGGTCGGGCGATATCGTGGGTTTATAAGTCATCTTAAAAGGATTATACCAGAGGTAATTGCAATTCACTGTGTCATCCACCGACAACATCTAGTAGCGAAAAAATTGAGTGATAGATTGCACCAAGCGCTTCAATTTGTGATTAATGCAGTTAACAAAATAAGAAGCAATGCATTAAATACGCGCTTATTTGCACAGTTGTGCGAAGAAAATGATGAGGACTTCCAACGATTGCTGCTACATACCGAAGTACGCTGGTTGTCGAAAGGTGCATGTCTATCAAGATTCTATTTGCTTTTCGACTCTGTTTTAGAGTTTCTGAACACTAAAGATCCTGTTTTAAAAGAAAACCTCATGAATTTCAAAGCAGACATTGCGTATTTGACAGATTTGTTCAAAAATTCAATGACCTCAACCTACAGTTACAAGGGGACAGCCTCAATTTGATAAAAACAAAGAGTGAAATTTCAGCTTTTCTTGGTAAACTGAAACTTATGAAGCAAAATATTGGTCGACGTGAATTTTCCCAGTTTCCAAATTTATCGCAGGTAGAATGCCTCGACGAAGATATTCAGACGTATGTTCAACATTTGATTGCCCTGTATGATGATTTTAAAATCAGATTTGAAGACATTCTGTCGATGGATATACCACCATGGATAATAAATCCATATGATGAAACTGAAGTGGAAAATGTGGTACTGCAAGAAGAGCTACTCGAGCTTAGCACTAATGAGGAGCTCAAAGTAGCATTCAAAAGAGGGTATCAATCATTTTGGCTGCAGGCACAAATACCTGAAAAATATCCAGGACTGTGGGGAATTGTGCAAAAATTTCTCATAGCGTTTCCTTCGTCATATCTTGTCGAACGCAGTTTTAGTGCCGTAACAAACTTGTTGACAAAAAAAGGAGCAGATTAAATATTACAGAGCGAGGAGATTTACGGTTATACTTAACTAAACTCAAGCCAAATATTGATAATTTGCTGTCAATTCACCAAGTACATCCCTCCCATTAAAATTATAACTTTTATCTCAGATTACAATGGTAATCTGGGATAAAGTTAACATCAAACTAATAATGATTATTATTTTAAAACAGTCGCAATATAATCAAAGTTTTGATTATATTGCGACTGTTTAAAATAATAATCATTATTAGTTTTGATGTTAAATTTTGATTCTACTAAGACTGTTATAACAACGATTAAAAGTGTAGTAATTTTTGTGTTTGAATAAATAGCTACAAAACAAGAAAATATTTATTTTTACTTTTACCACTCCGAAGTGGGAGATTATTGGTTTCTTGTACTGTGAGTCAATCTTAGAATACAAAAAGTAAAGTAGGAATCCAACTGTTGGATGAAGACGCTTTTAGACTGGCTTTGAAACTTAGCTTGAATGACAATACTTACAGCATAATCAAAGCAATATAAATTCTCACCTTTTTTCGAAAACTTTCAACTCATAGTTGATTGAAAAATAGCCACAACACAGATTTACATAGACAAATACTTTTTTCGGGTTTTGGAAGTAAGTTAGTAAATGTAATAGCTGCAGGGGGTCCACCAGATCCAGCAAAATGTTTAAAGTGGTCTATGAGAAAAAAAAGTATGGGAACCACTACTCTAGAGCATGAATTGGCAATAATTAGGAGTATGATTCGAAGGATAGCTAATGATTTCTGGAATATATGGAAAGGTTTCGTAACTCATATGAAAATCGTTACCAAAAAATGACTCCGACTTGTTGATGGCTCTACCGTGGATTTAACCCGATTTATTTACTTGCTTCGTGGCGTAGTGTAATTAGAGTTTGTGTTTCGAAGTTACTATGATTTATGTGACAATTAGTGTATTCGTCAGTTACCCAAATAATAAAAAGAACAGGATTATGAATACAGAAAGATTGTAAACTAGAAAATAGTTTTTACAAAAATTCCTACAAGAAAATGTTATATTAGCTAAACTGAGTATTACAGTGCAGTACCTTGTTGTTGTCATTTCGTGTCATTGAGATTACATTTGTTATTTTGTTGTACATAGTTACTTATTTTTCTATTCTTTTCGTTTTGAATGCAGTAAATATGTCTAACTTTTCGTGTAACTTATTCAAAGTAAGCATTTGAAAATTGATTTAGGTAGATTTAATAAAACAGTTGTTTATCAGTGTCGGCTTGTCCATATGGTCATTTGGTCAATGACCTCCAAAAATTTTGATAATATATAAAAAAATATTCATTATTACGTGTTTTATTAAAATAGGTAATTAAGTCGCAAGTACAATAACTTAAAATTTATCGGCCGTCGTTCGTAATTCATCCTCTTCAACCTTGGGCTGGCGGTGCGAATTGTCCTCATTGAATTAGATCTACCCGGAAAACTCGATAAACGTGCAGCGCCCGAATAAACGCGAACGTCTGAAACAATAATCAACTTTGGGTCATGAGCCGGATCCCGCAGTTTACCTTGACTTCGTATAGGGTGTACAACTACGCTCGATTTTTGATTCGATTTTCGCGTGTTTTAAATCAATTTAAGAATTTATATTGATATGTTTTACTGTTGTTGTGTTGTTTTGTAAAAATACTATTTTTGATTCGCGTGTGCATGCGCTATAATAGAAAATGTCGGTAGTGCAGAAAATTAAACTAAAAAGTGCTAACAAACTTAATTTTACAAAATTAGTTGAGTTTAAAACAAATTTTACGACAAACTAGCAAAGACAAAAATAAAGATGTTCATCGAAACTTTCGCAAGGTAATGTACGATTTAGCTAACTGGATATGTGGTTGTGAAGTATCAAATGTATTTTACTGTTTTGTTTGTTTATTATTTTCTAAAGACTCGTCAGACTCGCTATAGTCCAAATCCGGTGTCAGAGATTTAAAACATTTAAAAGAGGAAATAAAAAACATGTTTCGTCTGCAGAACACATGAAATGCTCGGTAAATTTTGCAACCGTAGGAAATGTTGATATTCGTACACAACTAGACAATGCTTATAGAAAATCCCTTAGAGATTTTAATCACAATGTTTCGAAAAATCGCTATATTTTGAACAGAATTGTAGATTGTATTAAATTTTGCGGTGCATTTGAGTTATTTATATTTTTTTAAGTATGTCTATTTTTTAAATTAATTTTTGACCTCCCAGTATGATTGACCACGAGCCGCCACTGTTGTTTATATGAATAATAATTCAAGCAACGCCAATAAGATTTGTCACCAAGTATTAACAAAAATTAATCGTTTTTGTGGTAACGGCAATTTTTTACTTTTTGATCGCTCTGTATGTATTCTTTCTAGGTAGAGGTGGAAGGCGGGGCTAATTTTATTTAATAAAGCCGTATGGGTCAGACTGATTAAAAACACGATGCTAGTTAGGGCGAAACGATGACATATTTATGTCATGCACAGGCCAAGAGTTCTGTTGTTTGCCTCTGCCTCCACCTGGTTAAATAGGACAAGAGTTCCGCTCTCACAGGTCCAAAAAAATGGCGGTCAGAGATCTTCGAAAATTTTATAGGTTTTCGAGATATTTTGAAAATTTTGATTTTTCATTTTATTTTTTTCTGTTTCTAATAGTGGAGTTACATCAATTTCGATAACACTTCTTTACATCAACGTTTTATTTTGTTTAACGCATTGTTACTAATTTTTGAATCCTGAATCCGACGTTTTTGTGGAATCATCATCAACTTTTTTTTCTTAAATACGGTTTTTATTTTTTGACATCATAGTCTGAAAGCCTTTTTCATTCCAAATTTATTGGTGTATCACACTTTGCGGGTTATTACTATTTAACTAGCTCTATCATTAACACTTTAAGTTCAATAATATTCCAATTGATAAATTTAAGTAATAATTTGATGGAATAAGCACAGAACAAATTACTTTACAAAATAGACAAAAGCAGGTTTTGGAAAACAAATGTATCTTTATTGAACGATAAAAGTACTTAGAGTGTTAAATGATATAGGTAGTTGTGTAAAACTTTACTTTAAATGCTTTGTACAGGTCCGTAATAGGAAAATTCTTTATTAAACTCGAACAAAATATTTAGTAACCCACAAATTGTGATACACCGATGAATTAAGAATGAAAAGTGCTTTCAGAATATAATGTCAAAAAATAAGGGCCGCATTTAAGAAAAAAAAGTTGATAATGGTTCTACAAAAACGAAATGTCGGATTCAAAAATTAGGAACAATGTGTCAAACAAAATAAAAAGTTGTTAGGGAGAAGTGTCATCGGAGTTGATGTAGCTCCATTATTAAGGCCAGAAAAAATAGAATGTAAAATTGAAAAATTAACAATATTCAAAATATCTCAAAACGCATAAAATTTTCGAAGATGTCTGACCGCCATTATTTGGGCCTTTGAGGGCGCAACTTTTGTCCTATTTAATCAAGTCTGTATCTGCTACTGTTTCGGAGATACTCTTAGTGGCCCTCCTGATCTTGGACACAGTGTATAGTATACATAACATCATTAAATTATTGTGGATAGGTTTCTCCTAGTAATTCGAGCGAGTTAGAGGTATAGCTCAATGAAACTTATGGTCGATTTATACTCAATATTTAACACTTAACATTTATCACTTAACATTTAACACTTAACAACGAAGAATTCCATTTTTAAAGTTCGATGTATACTGCGCGCATTTAAGACGTACCTATTTCTAACAAAACAAACGAAAGATATGTTATGTTTAAGTATTGTGGTCATCGGTATAGTAGGAAATACTATCGTGACTTTGACGATTATGCGCAGTGAGAAAAAATTCTTAAATGCTAAATGAAAAGATAAAAGATGACCATCTCTTACATGAGAAGTGATAATTGTTAAATGTTAAATGTAAAGCATAAATGGTTATACGGATATCCATTTGTTTGTTTTCTTAATTGCTAAGTGTTAAATGTTAAGTGATAAATGTTAAGTGTTAAATATTGAGTATAAATCGACCATTAATGTACTTCATTTATTACAGTCTGTTAATGAAGTACATGAAGTTTCATCGACTCTTTGATTTTTTTGTTAATAAGAAGTAGATCCTATGTGCGTTGGTTTTCTTTAGGCGTGATGCCCCTGGCTCTGATATTTAAGGAAGAGAAATAGAAATTCCTGTTCTGCCATTTTTTTCACTGCAGCTCTAAAGTGCAAATTGACGTAGACATTGTTTTTTCTCTTCCATATTTAAAAAAAAACTAAGATTCTCCTCCGAAGAAACTTGTTCACTACAATTTTTGATCTGACCTAACTTGGGGTTCTGTGTCTACAGTGAAGCCTTTGGTGGACGCATTTTTTGCTATTTTTTTTCACTATTTTGTTGTGCCGTCCAGAGGTTCATAATGGACAAAACGTTTCTCTGGAAGGGCACCTGACCGGCAAGCTCGTTCATTAGGTGGTACGAACATGGAAGTTATTGGATAGCTTTCACATAATCTTCATGGGACTTACCTGTAGGTTTATTATAGATCCAGGATCAACTGGCTGAATCGTATTAAGCGGATTCTAGACCTGCACTAGAATACTCTTGCGTTATGAACTTTATCCAAATGGTATCAGGTTTGACTGTCAGTAAAATCTTCTCAATGCGGTTGCAGATGGATTGATAATAGTAGGTAGAGAGAAGAGCTTGTAGATGTAGGTCGTCGAGATCTTGTAGTTTACTCAGTTTCTGTTTAAGCATGTGTGAGATGACGTTTCGTTTCCATGTTTTGTATTGGTGTAAAAATTGATCAGGAGTAGTGCGTGCGAGATGTAAGCATCGCTTAATGCCACGTATAATTAAATTGCCGCAGCGATTTTAAGGTGACTTCCGTAATTTTCATGTTTTGGAGCCTCTAGAAAAGTCTTAAAATGACGTGAAAGTTTAAGAGTTTAAGTCTTTGGTGAGGTTTGAGAGGGATGCGGATAATGTTATCCAGCCAGCTTTGTAAATTAACAGGATTAGGTTTGAAAATTCCATGAACGCCGTTCCGATGACCAAGATTCTTAAAACAGTTGATCCCGCTAATCATTTTAAGACGTGTATGATTAATACTGAAGATGCTGTGTTTTCTGGGGACTGCAACTTTCTTGAATGATGCTGTTCCGATAGTCTTGCATCTAGAATGTCCCCCATATTCTCAACTGAAAAATAACAGCATTATATCAACAGTAGAATCATCTACATCTTGGGTAAATTTTTTGTGACATTTTTTTCATGTGCGTTGCGTAGTTCCATGAACTGTATAAGTTTGTCGGTCAAGGAAACCTTAAAGGGCATCTGAAAAAATTACTGGGCGCCCCTCCATTGGGAATGGCACCAGTGAATGACCAGATAAACCTAAAAATGGTGTTCAACAAATATAAAGTCCTTTTTCCGTGTAGGGAGGACAGGAAGGGATGAACTGAATCTGTACGGAAACACTCATAAAGGTGGTTTACGAATGGATAAAAAATGGGAAAAGGTGTGAGACGACAACAGACAACGAGAAAGCCGACCAGCAAGCCAAAGTCTGCGCAGATAAACGTTTTATAGGACCATCTCCTACGTACGCTTTGGACAAACGGACTTTCAGAAGGTTATTTCCAACTAGGGGAAAAAAAAGAAACAACAGAATCTGGAATACAACACCAACTCTTAAACACTCAAAGAAATTCGCCAACCCGAATAAAAAAAGGGGGAAGGAGGTAATGGACTTGAGGAAAAGTGAGCTATGAACTGGAAATGATGGAACACATCATCATGAAGTGCCCAAAGGGAAATATCTAAGCGATTCGAGATTGTTATTTTTGCCAACACTTAGTTGACTATAATAATCGAAGAATCGATTTATGTAACTGCTTACACATCTGTCGACAAAGTTACATCATTGCAAATTCATTTCCGTATCGTGTTCTAAACTTTCTGGTTACGTAACATAATTTTTATGTTTTAACCTATTGTTTTCTTTGAAGTATGTATAATTTTTCGAAAAATCAGAATTTACAATACTACATTATATACCTAGATGTCAAAGTTCCTTTCGATCCAGGCAAAGTGCAGACTCTTGCTCAGTTATAAAATTATGAGTCAAAAGTCAGACCCTTTTGCCGACAATTTTTCCACTAAGTTTCTTGGAAAATGTTTCGAGTATATTGACCAAATTGTTAGTATTCCAGCAATTACCACATTTTCCTAATTACAATCTTATAATGGTGGAGGGGTTACAAATTGTTTTAGATAGACTATCCTTGTTTCTTATAATTACAGTGAACAATACTTCAAACTGTAGTAATATGGGAAATATCCTTGGGGTAAATCCAAACAGACTAATTTTATAACTATATTAACTGGGGAAGGTTTTTGTTGCTTTCGAACATGTTTTTAAATTCCTTTGTATCTATACTATCCAGGAGATTCTCAATTATTTGTAAATCCTTTTAGGACCATTCATCTTCAATATCAAATACCACTCCTTTTTTTTTACTATTGGCATAGATCTGATGGTGGGTTTTAAACTGTATTGTCTGGAATGTTATTCTGCATGGGTTTGTTAACACTATAAGAGAGGAGGGAATTCCACATTCACCATTTTCAGCACTCGAAGTATTTTTTTTCTCTTGAGCATGTATTTACTAATTTTGAACGGGTTTTTAAACAGTTTTGAAACGATTCCTTTATATTAAACTTTAAAACGAATATTGATGAGATAAAAAACCCCCAAAATCGGCTGTGAAAAAATATTTTTGTTTGAATGTATTTGCAGAACATTCGAAACTTTTCATACGTATATACGTGTTCAACGTAACATGGGATTGCTGTAATGCTTGAAACATGTTAAAATTTAAAATTAAATAACAATATTAAGCTGAATTATACTTAAAGGAAAACAGTTGCTAAATCTTAATATACTTTCCTCGAAACTTAGTTTACGAAATTAATGAGATTAGTATAGAAAACATGTAAACACCAACGTTTAACTGGTGTCGCCATCTTTTGGAAACATCGCCACCTATGGACTAATAAATTGTAATGAAATTATGAAATACTGTAACCAGTTATTTTATAATTATGAATTCTGCAATATCGCGTTAAAAGCTACGTGTAAACATACAAAATTCCTACCAACTGAATAAAATAATTCACAAACATCATTTGCATAAACGTGTTTGAGGTTCATCAGCGTAGGGCAGTTTAGGAAGGAAATTGATGCACGATTGAAGCATAAGAGAACTTGTATTTTTAAATTGATCATTGTTTTCACAATTGTGATCTTGAAAATTAACCTTAACTTTGAACTGAAACACAGCTGGTCAGTTATAAAGAATTTTTCTAATTTTTTTAATATTTCTTTGAATGTTCTTGCATTTTGTATTACAATATTCACTTCACATACGTCCTGAAAAAATTATTTGGTTTTCACATATGACGTATTTTAAACAAATCATCAAAAGTTTGAATTGATAATTTAGAAACCTCACCGTTATTTGTTATTGCATATGTTTCATACCTGACTTTTATTACTGTTTACGTACTCATTCGTTTATTTAATGTAAATGAATTTGTTTATTATAAGAAATTTTGATTTTATTGGCAAAACTACTATCCAGTGGATAACATTAATGAAACAATAATTTTTTATTTTTAAACTGTAGTTGTTTCACACAACTGTCAGCGAGCAATTACTTGATTGTTCTGTAGTAACCACCTTTTTTTCACTAAAATAAACATTTTAGAATGATTGTGTCAAGTACCTACTTAAAGCATTTTTTTTTATACCACAAGTTTCACTCGCTCTCTAACTAATTGCAATATCTTGTAGTGAACTTAATGTATACGTTAACGATATGGTGAAAATACAAATAATTTTTATTTTGTTTTAGGAAACATTCCAGAGACCGCCGGAAACACAAGTCGAGCATAGATATCCGGTAAGTTTTTAATTTTTTTATTAATTGCAGTACAACGATTGGATTACTTTAATTAAAAATTTAAAGAAACCTTGAATCTTAAGCACAGCAAATTACATTTTTAAGACTTTTACAGCATGTTATGTGTGTGATCTTTAATCGTGAAAGGTTATAGTAAGTGTAGTCAATTTGTTATCAGGTACAAATACATGCAATAATTGACAGTAATTGGGTGGTGCACGTTTAGACTTTCATGTTAAAAGGAATACAGAGATGATTTATCGAGGTAAACTAAGTAAACTGCTAATTTAATAAACCGGCAAATATGAAACAAAACCTCCAATGTCGCATTAATTTAAATAGCAATAATGAATGTGCAATGCCGCCAAGCCGTCTCACATCGATTACTACATATTAAAATCAATAACAATAATAAATAAATAAAACCCGATTTTGTGAATGAAAGAGTAGGCGGAATGCCAAAACAAGGCTACCAGCAGTTAGTTTGTTGTGTTTCTACACTAATTCGACTTTTATGTTTGCACTCAAGTTTGTAAATTTCACGTATTTTACAACTCAATTACTTTACTTTGGATCGATACCATTTTTATTGTCAATTTTCTGTTTTAACGACGCTTTCAGCCTTGATATTTTGCAAAGGTGATTTAAAATTTAAGGGTTTAACTAAAATTGCGCCATAATTAAATTCACTATGTGGGTATATAAAATAAATCAGATATTGGCGTCAAGGTTTTCATCATTTAACCATAATCGATAGCAGTTCTGACAAGATAATCATACGAATTCGGTTAATATTATAACTATGGATTTATCATCACGCGGTGCTTTAATTTCACTTTTAAAACGTTAGTGAAAGTTTGAAAATGAATGTATCAGTTCAATAGAAACGATTAAATTTTAGATATTATAGTGAAGGTGCCCAAATAAAAAAAAACTCACTTAATTTGCAGAAATTGCTCGACGTTTAAAATCTCAATTAAATTACGCGAATAATCAAAAACGAGAATCTTTAATTAACTATAGAAAAAAAAGCCTGCGAGTCGAACATTTTTGACAATAAAACCTTCAATCAAAAAAGATACTTTTGCCTTTTACTTTATACTTTCTTTTATAATATTTTCACGTTTTTTGTTTTTAATTAGTTGTATCGAATTAATAGATTTTTTTTAGATTGTGTCGGTGTCTTTTCAACCCAGAAACTATTTTTTTCGCTTTGCGAAAGCTTTTCCAATTGTGGAAAGTGGCCATTTAATGTTTACACTAAACTTCACCAGTTTTTTAGAAATGAAATGTCACAACCTACTTGCTTAATTTAAGTAAACATTGCAAAAAAAATTTTGCGATTTTTAAATTGAGCATGAATTACTCATTTATTTTATATAAACAATTAGCAATCTCTATTAAGACTCAAGTAGCGGCAAATTTCTTAATTGATTGCTTCTTAATAGTAATTAAATACGTAATAAATATTATAATATAAATAATTACACGAGAACTATGGATTGTCAAATTTCGCATCAAAAGTCCGACATGATGGACAAACCATCGGACAAGATAATGAGAGATTAATAAAAAACGAATACGGTGGATGTGAAAGTGAATTGTTGTGTACTCGAACTTTAGCCACATCCACAGACTGACATGAATAAAACGTTTGTAATTTGACTATATTTTTATTGCAATAGTGAGAGTGGAAAAAGGCTTTCCTCATGTGTTAGACACAACATTTTTTCCACGACATTCCCCAAACAAACAACCTAATGAAAGAAGTAATATTTAATAGGTGGGTCCCAATAGTATTCTACAGTATTCTGTAGTACTTACTACATTACACAACTATAACTGGTTAAGATAGAAAATAACTTACATAATTGATGTAAAATAAGGTGGTCATGCTTGAAGTTACGAATCAATTGTTAATTCGTTTATTCTAATCATCTCCAGAGCCTGATGAAGGAAGCATCAATTAAAAAAAGCTTCCGAAACGTTGCTTTAAATTGAATAAAAAAATAAGCGAGTTTTTTTTTTTTTAAATAACCCTCTCCACCGAGAAGGATAATCTATCACAAAGAAAGAAATATAATTAATTAAAAAAATTTTGGAGAAACATTTTCAAATTAATATAATCAGTAAAGTTCTCGACAACATTATAAATTTTTAAATCATCCACACATAAAAGACAATGTGAATATTTGAAACACTGTATTATATCATTAATAAATAGTATAAAAAGAAACGGTCTACAATAAGATCCTTGAGGAACGCCTGAAGTGACATTTACCTTACGAGTAATTGTACAAACATGAGCGAAGCCACTTAATTGTTTAGGTATTAAATCCAAGGCGAGACAATTTTAGAAAAAGAACACGAAGAATGATTCTGTCAAAAGCTCTTTTATCTAAGATTTTGGGTATAGCAGATTGATTAGCAATCCCCCTATAATTATCAATTTGATTTTTAATGCCACTCTTGTGAATAGGGATTATGAAACTTGATTTCCACAAGTCAAGAAATATACCTAATTTCAATGATTTGACGAATAAGGCGTATATTGGCGTAGTTAATGAGAATATGCATTTGATAAGTAGTAGAGAAGGAATCCCATAGGACCAGCTGAACTAGAACATTTTAAAGATAAAATAGTGTCAAAGACTTCGGTCAGTGAAATAGTAATAGGAACAACCTGAATTTCGGGATAAATGGTAACGACTATCGTCATTATGCACCTCATCTGATGAGCAAATAAATTGACAATATCATTGCCGTTATCTGCTTTTGACTCTAAGTAGTGCATTACTTTGGCCAAACCATTATTAAATTTATTAGAATTAGCAAATTGCCAAAAATATCGAGGATTAGATCTTAAATTTAAATCGACGATGCGAAAATAATTATTGTGCAATTTTAATCCAAGAATTTTACACTCCCTCCTCAATTTAGAAAAAAAATATTATAATGAATGAAATTGCCTGTGCGTTTAAATATCAGGTTTCTTCTTCTTTTTATAATTAAACGACGCAACTCCGAATTCATTCATTTTGGAAATTTATTATTTTCATCAGTATCAAACTTAACCGGAATGAAAGCCTCAACTGCTCGATGTATAATATCGTAAAATTTGATGGTGATTGTATTCATATCAAGTTCTGAGTTGATAAAATTCCAATCTATCGAGTTTAGATATGCGTTCAAATCTACATAGTTTGCTATATGATACAAGTAAATTTTTTTGTAAGTTTGAAGAGTTTCCGAAGGTACCATATCTAACAAAATTGAATAAGGAATATGATGAATTGACTTGGGCAAGAGAACATCATCAGCCGCATAAACAATAGTATTCTTCAGAGGAGAAAAACACAAGTCCAGAAATACCCCACCAGAATTGGGTATTAAGTTTACACTGATGAAGGTTTAAGAAGTTGTAACAATTGACGATGGCAGCACTACGCTGATCGTTGGTGATGCTTATGTCATTATAATTTGGCATTAACTGTGGTAAATTAAAATCGCCCAGAATTATAATTTTATAATTAACTTTTTTATTCATAAGATTTTCTAGGGAGGTGACATGATCTAAATAATTTTGAGCTTGGACATATATACAGTATGTCCCCCTAAGTTGGAATCATATGAAAAACTTTTTTATTATTAATTTTAGAAAAAAAAGTTATTCTTCATAAAAAGTTCTGCATGTTCTAAAATCTAAAATACAGTCATCAAATATCAATTTTTTTAAATCGGTAACGAGGTTTGTCAAAAAATATGAATTTTACTCAAGAGTAAAGTACCTTTAAATTTTTACAATATCGGAAAATGTTATCAAAAAAGTTGATCAGAAATAAAAACTACGTTCAAATATGCAATTACATCCATTTACATTAAAAATTAAGTTTATTTTGTTTTTTTATTAATATTTCTATTTTGAATGAACATTTATCTCTTGTGATTATTTATTATTATTTATGATAATTTGACTAAAATATTATAATATACTTTTACGATGCTGTGAGTCATTTTATTTCTACAGGGTGTTGACTTTTATTTTTCAAAATGTTCAATAAATATAATAATGTTATCAATGTAAATACTTGCAATTGCATATTTAAACGTAGTTTTTAATTCTGCTTAACTTTTTTAATAACATTTTCCAATATTGTTAAATTTAAAGGTACTTTACTCTTCAGTAAAATTCATATTTTTTGACAAATCTTGTATACGACTGAAAAAATTTGATATTTGATGACTGTATTTTAGATTTTAGAACATGCACAACTTTTTATAGAGAATAACTTTTTTTCCTAAAATTAATAATAAAAAGTTTTTCATATGATTCCAACTTAGGGGGACATATTGTATATACACCGCTAATTAAATAAAATTCCTTATTAATTATTATTTGAATAAATAAGTGCTCAATTCGATTATCCGCTAGAAGCAATAAATATTTAAATTGCACAAAGGGTGGAATTTTTGAGAAAATACAACGTTCTGTTTTACGACCAAGACATAGAACCAACGCATTCCCACGTCACAAAACTCAATGGCCCAAGTCTTCGAGGTTTACTGCTTGTCATATACAGACCGAAGCAGCTAAAATAACCTCAATGGAGTAGCATTCAAATTACCATTGGTGCGAACACAATCAATATCAATAAAGTCGCTGGAACAAACGAATCTAAGCAGTGAACTTATATCACAAACATTAAGTATGTTTGTTTACACAATACAACGATTTAGATTCTTTAGCGCAAACGTAAATGCGTAAATGCCATACAGGCCGAAGCGGCCAAAATAATCTCGATACGACACAATCAAAATCAACACAACAGACAATAGCAACTCATCAAAATAACCCAATCGCTGGAACAAACCATGCTAACCAGCGAACCTATATCACTAACATTAAGTATTTCTTTACTATATCGTTGGAATACGCAGTGCAACGATTTAGATTCTTTAGCATGAATTTAAATGCGGGAAGAATCTACTGCATTGGAAATTCAAGAAAACGTCTTTGCGAAACGCCAACGATAGATGCTACTTGATGATGTGAACATCAGTAATGTATTTGTATGCTTAGTTGTAGAATAGGCATACAAAATAGTATTCAGAATTAAATGGTTATCAGAAACTCTATCAATAAGTTCAACTTCTCATTTTTTTAATGAGGTACGTACTAACCGATAGCAGACAAATAGAAGTTGGCCGAGAATGTTTCATCGCGCTCTACTGACAGAAGTTTGTAATTGTCTTTCATTTCACTTGGCTCAAACAATACCAGTTAACAACAACATGTTGCGACATCTAGTGCACGTCCGAAAATTAATCTGTGACTTTATCGATAGATATATAAGCAGTTGCATAGTAGTCCATTCTTCAATTATTTATCGCCAAGTAAGCATTGGCATAAAAATAATATTGAATCGTCTACTGCAACATAAAAAACACTTGCTTACATATCTGTCGACAAAGTTACATATTACGTTAGCAAAAGATATCGTTACATCTTGTTTCTATATGATACGCTTATGGTTCGATTTTAATTCGACAGCCGCTCATATTGTACAGTAGTGAACTTACACTTGAGTTATTTCACTCCTGAAGAGTCCCAAAAGGACGAAACAGCGGTCGTGTGATTCTCGGTGTCTGTGTGGAATTGTAAAGGTCTTGGGAAATTACAGTAGGCAATTTGAGATTATTTTTATGCGAATGCTTAGTTGGTGATAAATAACTGAAGAATCGACTATGTAACTGCTTACATACCTGTCGATAAAGTTACAGAATACCAGTTAACTTATGTTGCAGTACATTTGTCGATTTGTCGACGTAAAGCCGCATGTTACATTACATTGGTTTTATTCCAAAATACGATGTTAAGGTTTTGGAAAACGGTTGACGTCTTTTGAGAGAATGTTTTTTTTTCTTTAAGAAAATTATTGGGAAATTATCCAGAGTTGCATGTGTAAAATATATAAATTACTGAGGGCTCTTTGTCTCACCAAAAATCCGTGAATTCTCACAAAGCGGTTCACTCCAATAGCAGACACGATAGCAGGAGATTTGCAAATAAAATCACAATTACTCATCTGATAAACAAAGAACAATTTTTGTACTCACCGGGGGATTCAACCCCCTATATTTGTCATCATTCGGTTAACTGGGTCCATTTAATTATTCCATACAGTAATTATATAAATTAATATACTCTTGGACAACTAGCTACTGTCACCTGAAATAAGTAAGGTTTCCCCGGACGCTCAACCTAGTTGGCATCCCAATGACCTAATAAGGCTATCCTCTCCACCTGCATCATGTCATTCAGGTAGCCCGCAACACCCCCTTTTGCTAGTAACCCCACCTGAAGGAACCACAACATTGTGTCGGGCAACTATGCACCAAGGGTGAATGGTTAAACGATATTCAAATACACCAAACAACTTTTTGTTGCCGGCTCACTACTTACTTGCGTCTTCACTATCGGTCTACTGAACACTCAACATTTTCCAAATTATAATAAAATATAATATTTCCCATTATTAAAAATCTTATTCCATCTGTCAGTTACTCTGACAAAACCTCCGCCCTCTATATTTTTATATCCCACTAAATTTTTCTACAGGAAAGCTTTTATTATAAACCAGATGTGAATAAAATAAGAACAATACCTAACATATAACAAATATTTTTTTAAGAAAGAAATTAATAAACAAAATATAATAAAATTTAACTTTAACACATGTTTATTTGCTACGCTTCAGTGTGCCAGTCAGGGGAATCCATCAGTGGACAATCCTTACCAGATCAGTCAGTCAGTCACGTCCGATGCTGATGAATTGTACTCAGGTAGTCATTGCAAAATCAAAGCTAAAGCGCGGGATGCTTTCAAACTGTACGCGTTGCGCGTAGTCCTGTCGGTTCAGTCAAGTCACAACTGTCATCGACTCATTCGGTTAAATTTTAATGTCAGTTTTGTCCATTTATTTGCAAGAAATGGATCTAGAAAAATTGATAGATCTTATTAGGACTGGAAATGCTAACTTTAATTCCAAGCATCCAAAACATCTAAATAGAGATTTTATGTGGAGTTTTCTTGTCTAATGCCTTTTTCTTCGCCTCCTTCTTCTTATGTGCAGGCGACGTAAAATCATTACTTGTAACAGCATTGCATCCATTTGCCCTATCAAATTTGATGCAGGAATGAGACACGTTTGGTGTGAAAGCTACCAACCTATTGGATTTAACTCCACTAGAAGCGATTGGCTGTGACTGATCTGGACTAGTTTGGTGCGAAAGCACCCTTAGATGCTTCTTCGACATGAAGGATCGCCCAAGCTTTGTTTTCGACTTGTCTTTTGCATCTTGAGATGATTTCAAATAATTCGTTAGGGTGACTCGATGCACTGAATTCAATTTGGCGATTTGGTTGTATCCCCGACCACCAATACTATTGGCATCGTTCCACGTGGCATCTGAAACAAAAAAACTATAAAATTTATGAAAATAAAATCAAAATCAAAATTTTCTCTGATGCCATCAATTAACATGTGTTTTATTTTCAAAAAAAAAAAAAAGATTCTGGCTCGATAAAAATTGTTCATGTAAGTTTATGGTAAAATGTGAAATGGTGAAACATGTGCACCCTTTGTAAATTTATGACTAGAAAGTTAAGGCAGCGAAACGAACAATTTTACGAGATGATCACAAACTTAAAATTGAATTTGTAAGTTTTAAATTCATTAGACTGAGGTACTTTCGGTAGTTGAGTATTGCGAGTTCAAGTGATTTTTGGATATAACCGTCTTGAGTTTTGGTAATTTGTTACGATCAATTTGGTTGTGTGCATATTATTTCATTTGAATTAAAAGTGCTTTACTCGCTTTTTTCCATCTTCTGTCACAGATTTGAATCACAAATTTTCAATAATTTACCCAATTAAAGACACCACGTTTGGATCTTAGACGCACTTCAAGTACCACGAAAGTGGCTTTGTATTAATGGAACGAAAATTTTGTGTTGGGTAATTAACGTTGCTCGTGATTAAAACTATCAATATTTTAGTGTGCAGGTAATCGCTTAGTAATTAGATTCTGAAAACAATTTGTAATTGAGTGGACATAATCGTTAATGCGATTGTGTATTAAGTTATTATGGCTTGTTGTTATTATCTTCATTGAATTTAATATAGTTTTCTTTCAATTAAATTGTGCGTTTCATATTAGTTTTTTTATTTTATTTTGTTTGTATCGATTTTTATTTAGGAGACATTTTTTTTGCCATTATACAAATTTCGTGTGCGTGCGGTATTGTGATTTACCTACTTTCAATTGCAACGCACTTATACTGTATAACACCGTGGGTAACGCGCGAATTTCACTAGTCTCCTACGTTCCTACCTGCCTAATCAGTTGAAATTTCGAAATCGCGTCAATTTTGCCATAACACAAATATCATAACAATAACAGTACAAATAAAATTGTATACAGACAGAAAATTATACAAGGCATCTTGTCACTACAATGGTTGGAACCAACCTGTTCCTCAAAAATTCACCCGCTCAACTGTAGTCTTCTCTTACTCCTAACGGTTTTTATAACGGTAAATTAACAATATTACCAAACTATGTATTTTAAAACGAATTTTAACAAAAAAGTGCAGGTATAATTTAAATTCAAATATGGATCTTTCAAGGTTATTTATCTATATTTCCTTACTTGTTTCTTCAATTGAATTAGTAAATTTCACTTCTTTTGTTTCGCAAACATACATCGAGGTGTTTTTATGATTTTATTTGGCTGCTGTTAGTTCTCTAGCTCGTACTCTAGTTTTACAAAGAAATCGTAGCTTTGTGGTTGCACTTTTTTCCACTGACTTACTTGAATCCTTATTGTATGAATGAAGGGGTACTACAATTGTGCCCATCACCTTATTGAAACTCTTAAGTGTATGACAGCTTGTGAATACACAATAATCACTTCCAGTAACTACACTTATAGACACTTTTATCCAAATTTTGTAGGTTGTGTAAATTTATAGTGGTCATGCGTTATCTCTTACTCATTATCTCTGTTTAAATAAATTACTTTAACATCTTTTTTAAAATAATTCGATATCTGATATGAGTATATTTGCATAACGGTAGATTTAAAGAAAAACTGGCTTTACATACTTTTGAATAAAACCATTGGATAAAACATACAGAACATTAGACAATATTTATGGTTAACTCTTGTCTTGTACTTTTTAATTTTTTGTCCTAAAAATATATATGCAAAAAAAGTTACTATCATAACAATTTGTAAGCAACTCTTCCGTTTATAAAACGAACGTTGGGCGCAGAACTCCACATCGTCCCTAATAAACGTGTAAGAGCGTATAGAAAGTGCGACATGATTTTCAAAATTTTGATAGAAAAACTGCAAAAAAACGATGCGTTGTTGTAAAATCTATGTCTGTATAAATAAATGGTTTGTTAAATCAAAGCGCGGCACATTTCTTTCAATATCACATTAACTTTCCTTTTAATTTGGTTAACTTTAATTATAAATCGTATAAAATAAAATCCAAAAACTGTTATATAAATATAGGAAACAATACATACATTACATTACGTGTCTCTGAAAAAAATATATAACCTCGATATTCATGAAAGTGAAAAGTAAATACTATAAGATAAGTGATGTTAACGTCGACCGATATATTCTATTTCCATTTAGTTACAAAAAAAATTGCATTTATTCAGAAAAGATTTATATTGCAGCGAACATTTACATTCAACAAAATGCGCTATTTATTTGGAACATTCAATTAAAATTTACAATTACAATTAAAATTTACGATAATTATTGATTAGGTTCGTGTTAATCCCACATGCATATTTGTTCATAACTTGTGCGGTTACAATTTATTTGCTATTAAACAATTAAGCCAGAGTTTGAATTGAAAGTTATATTGTACCACCATGAACGTGTTATCTAACGTGCAATTGCAATGAATATGTTTAACAGAAGGAATTGCAGTCGTGACCTGTTAGATACACTAACTATCTTAAGAATAGCGCTATTAGAAAAAGATATAGTATATTGGCAATGGTTAATGTGGAAGAATCTATACACGATTTCCAAGATTTTATTGAAGTATTTCTTTTCAATTGAATGTAATTGTATGCAAACGTTTCTAATGGGTGTCCACGATAAATTCACTTATCGCGCAAAGTGGGTTTTAATTTATTATTATGCTATAGATTAAATAACTGCCTTTGTGGATATACCGATTTTTTCAACTAAAAATTACGACCTTGTTGACGTACTGATTGAAAGGACCAGACATGACTTAATCTTGTTTGTATATCAACTGCAATGTCGAACAATGGATATTTCTGATACTCATACATTAGATTTTTTCAGTTGCGATTATAGATTTGCATATCAAAGGATTACGTGTGCTTATTTACGTCGACATTGCTTTGAATTGTAGGTAGGTAGTGTGAGGTTTTACTTTTAATTCTTTATTTTATTTCGTTATGTGTTTTAGACTAAACCCTTCAAAATCTATATCATACGTAGGAGGTTCTATGACCAAAACAAAAAGGTTAATGTACAGTTCAAACACTTTCAATTTTATAACGGTGTTTATTATACCACCAAATTAGTAACCCAATTTTTAAAAGCGTTAACCCCAGGCACAATGTTTACATGACTCATAACCGAGATTCTGAAAATTGCTATTATTAAAAGTAATTATATCAACTGCAGTGCCAAACTTATAAAAATTGATTATACTAGACATAATAAATTACACTTTAAAATTCAAGGGTGTGCTTAATATTAATCTTAGTTTTGACCTTAATAACAGTAGTAAAGCCAATGATTCTGTTGTTTTACGAAACGGTACTTATGTGTATGTTTTTTTTTGAGAACTAGTGTCTAAATATGCATGTTTTTTGCATTATTTATGATAATGTTTTAATGTTCGAATACTATGCAAATCGCGCTGTATGTAATCCATGTTGCCATTATTATTGTGTATTTATTTAAGTTGTTGATTTTTATTTTCTTGTTTATTAATAACTGTTTTAACTAATCTTCTTTGTTAAATTATATGTATATTTAAAGCGTAATACAATTTGTGTTGGTTTTTGTGGGCGTGAATGCTTTGTTTTATGGTGTATTCCTTTTAAGACTCGTACGATTAAAAAACAGTCTTCTTGAACAAGAAAATATTGTATTTATTAATGCAGATCGTACATTTGTCAACACTTAATTAAACATCGGTTGAAATATCAAAAATATATATTCTGTATATGCATAAAAATCATTTAACAGGGGGTGAACCAGAAATCGTATCTCAGAGAAAATTGATGAATGCACGACAAGCTAAATCTGTGCTAACCAGCCAGTTTATTGAAAACTTAATAAAGTGCTATTGGTTTGTTGTTGAAGTATAAAAACAAAAAAAAAGTGTAATATTGATAAAGCAGCTTAGAAACCTACCCGTAGCTCTTATGTCGTAGAGTAGGGATAAAAACGAAAGAACTCTAAAACTACACCAGGCGCCACCTACCCGATCTTAGCAATTATTCTCAAGCAGTGGGACTTAAAAAAGGCAAAAAACAAATTGGGAAAAGAACTAGAGAATTTAATCTGACGAGACTTCCAGACATATCAAAAATTTTCAATTAAAAAAAAACTTACCTCTAGTATCGGCACGCGATATACTGTTAAGATATGGGGGTTTATAATGAATAATCTTATTAATAATAATTGAATACACGTGTTATGCATACGCAAACAAACGTTAAACACAATGCTTAACTTGTCTCTTAACATAAACGGTATATATCTTTCTTACATATGCAGTGTTTATCAGTTATTACCACAGGATTCTATTCAAGTTAAGGTCTCTGAAAAGGTAATTTTCATTCTTAATAACGGTACACACACGCACAACAGACGCTTCATAAGTTAATAACGGTTGACGGTACAAATAAATAAAGAAAAAGTACTTAAAATAAACTTAGCTGAGTATATCGGTGGCGGCTTCAAGGTATCGGTTGAACGTGGTATACAGCATACTGCTGGGTTTGCTGATAAGAAGTAATGAATAGGTGAATATTGTTAACGGGGGTACCTAGTCGTAGGTCCAGTTGACATGCACAACGACAAAATTTTTAAATCAACAGCGAAAGAGTCATGTAGATAAGTACCGATGACGCACAATCCGTAGACGCAGGAAGGTTCCGAAAATGGCGATATGTCCACATTTTTAATTAACACACAACTTACGGCATTTGTCAAATATTGTTGCAATAAAGGGTTCCCAAATATCGATTATTACCTAAAATATCGTTCACTACCTCACAGAATTTATACACTATGCAATTGAAATTGCCACCCCCTGACGGCACTTTGGGGCAATTTGTTGTCAGGGTTATAAGAACCGGCTTACAATGACCAACATATAAAAAATCTGCGGGGGGACAATTCTATTATTGGGAATGTTCAATGTTTTTGCTGAATGTTTACACTTAGAATAAAAATTGTCACCCCCTGACGGCACTTTGGAGTAATTTATTGCCATGGTTACAATGACCAACATATACATTTGATTTCAAATACAAATATAATTTCACGTCGGTGATTATCGTTATTTTTTATTGTGTTGTACTGAGTAAGATCAAAATATTCAATAAGATTATTTAGTAATTTTACATTTTTTGAGTTTCGATTAGAACTATAATCAAGTAAGTCAAAATTCACCAACAATTATAAATTTATTACTATTTAAAAAGGCAACGATTCAAGAAATGTAAAAACTTTTTCGTAATCATCTGAACGCATTTGCAGTAATACTTTAATTTAACGCAAACGATATCCACATTAACAGGCAAATAGTATTTAGAGGAATTTCCATTGACTTAACATTGCTAGATATTAATAGAAGAACACCTCTGACAAGGGAACCACCAACGCCATTATAGTCCCGATCTTTTCGGTACACGAGAAACGATTTATCACTGATTTCAGAGTTAAGCACACTAGTATCTAGTATTTAATCAAGTTTCAGTAAGACCAATAATACCATATTTAAGTGTTAATATAGTGGATTTGAGTTGATGTAACTTCATGTTAAGTCTTTGTATGCTTTGATAATATATTGATAAAGTGGAACCATTGGGCAAATTACTTTTTAGTTTTTTATAATTGTGTTAGGAGGAGTGTTGTTAAAGTATCTATTGCGCATATTAGACTCACTATTATTTTTATCTGTATTAATTGGCCGTTTTTTAGGGCTATTTTCGCGTTATGTACTATTGAGAAAACAAAATTTGGGACACTGTTGAAAGTTAAATGAACATAACTACGTTAAATAAGTATTTTTCATTTGACGATTAAACATTAGTAACCTGACCTTCGTGAATTATTTAGATTTAACCGTTGATTGAAATATTGGTAAAGATAGTCAACCTTACGGGATTATGCGACCCCGAAATTTGTTCTAAACATCAGAGGTCGGTAGTATCGCTTTGTGCTAAGAAAATACGTCAATTGTATTGTAGAATTTACAGAACAGTATTGCCGATAAATGTGAAATAGAAAACTGTAATTTTGCTGATAGTTTATGCTAAGGCACGACATTGTTGCCAATGCATCATGCCGTTGATTGAAATATTGGTGCATTGAGTCAATGTTGACAAACAAACAAAAACATGCGTTCTACAATATACAAGAATTTATTGATTTTTGTCGACGTACTAATTAAATGTGTGTCCTTTGTTATATATTTTTTTTCTATTGTCTGTTAATTGTTCAATGTAATAATATTTATTTGTATCTTTCTTACGTAAGGTTATAACAATGGTTATACCATCATGACAAACACATATATGTACAAAGATTGTATACATACACATGTGAATAAAGTTTATTATTATGAAAAAAAACCTGCAGATTTAAAAGTATTAATTTCGTAAAGAAATCGTTGAAAAACGTTCTCCCAAAAAAACAATTTCTTTAAATACTTTTGAAAATTCCATACTCATATATTTATTACATTAACATCGTTTATCCGTTGAAAATGTTTTAAAATCTATTAGGCTTACGCAAGTAAATTTCTAAATTTTGGTCATTGAAATTAAAATTTTTTAACATAGAAACACTATCCCTTTTTATGTTGGAACGAATGTTGAATTTTCTTATATTACAATCTAACGTACTCAACTGTTTGCATCTAAACAATATTATAACAAGCCTACTCATTTACTAAAGGTGTTGCTAAAAGTATGCAATTGTAGAATTTCTGACTAAGCCGATAAGGAATGTGACTCATAAACGATAATCCGAAGACTCCTCGTAATACATTTGTTTCAATATGTTTTATGTATAGCATTGTATTAGGTACGTTATTATTTATGTGTAAATTGTTTGTAAATTATTACTATTATTTTAGATCAGTTGGAATTGTAATTTTGAAACAATGTTTATAATTAATGAGCTATTTTTACTTTAATTAAACTATTTTAATTCGAAACCATGATATTTTGATACAGTTTCAAAGAGTAAAATCCTAACTTTTTATCTCTACTAACAGATAACAAAGTGTCACTTTTCGTAAATTATTTTTTCCCTCGGGAAAAAAGTGAGTACTATTTTTAACACCAAATTTCCCTCAATAATTTTCTAATTCTATTGTAATATGATTTTTCAATATTAAATCGTCATTTATTTCGTCACAGAAAAGAATAGTGTATTATACACGTATTATCCGCACCGCGTCGGGAGACAACACACCTCAAGCTAAAATCTAGTACTTTTATTTTTAGAAGTAATAGGAATAGGTTTTATTACCAAGTGAATTTAAATTTGAAGGTCTAGTGGAACCCACTTTCCCTAAAAAACACGGTAACTTGTTGCCTTTTGAATTGAAAAATTTGAAAACCAATTTTTATTTAAAATCCTTTTCAACTGAACACGTAAAAACAAGTAGATACAAAAACCAATAATTTTGCGTTTCTGAACTCTAGTGGTATTTCTCCCAGTATGTTCTACTTTATTCCTAACGAAGTTATTAAATGACAAACAAATGTCAACATTATTATTTGCAAGTTAAAAATAAAGTGCAAGCATAATTTGTAAAATAATTGTTTCTTATTTATCTAACACCGACCAAACCAAACTGTTTTAACAAATAACGCTTCGCATGTATTTTAGTAAATTATTTAAAAAAACATTGTCATTAAAATCCAAGATATGTATCATCAATGGTATTATTCATAAATGAAAAATTCGTCACTTTTAATTACTAGTTAATACGTTTACTAAATATTTGAAAACGTTGCAACATTGTATTGACAAAAGTAAATTTTACGGATTGTATGTTGCGCCATTTTTACAACGGTGGAATAAATTGAACTATTCTATTTCAAGAATCGTACACATTATAACTTAGCGCTTCAGTACAGGTGAAAAAGTAAACAAAAACGCAACCCAACATGCATATGTGAATTGCATCCGTGATACAAGCAAATACAAGCGGTTGACTATCTTTACCAATATTTCAATCAACGATTTAACAAAGAATAGAGTTAAAAATATTTATTTAACGCACAGCTGACAGACGTAACCATCGCCCCTGGAGGGGCGTTGCGGATTTTGCTTCAATTTTGAAGGTCCAATCTTAGTTAAAAGTATTTTGTTGACAAAATTCAATATTGCATAGATTGTGATATAATTTTTAAATTATTATATTCTTTTTTAGAAAAAAAAGGATTTCATTACCTTAATTATGAATTAAGGTCTGGTATTTTGACCTTCAGTTAACTTTATCTTCTTGTGCTAAATGACCAACATGATCGGAATATTTCTTCCAGTCTGGTGCTTTAATTTCTGAAAAAGAACTTTCTATTAGCTTTTCGTTGTTTCTATTACTTTGTGACACCTTTTTCATTACAACATTATGCTTTACCATACTCCATATGTACTCAATTGGATTGAGATCACAGTGATGTGGTGGAAGACGATCTACAGCGTGGCCATGTCGTTTGAGTAGTTCATCAACGTACTAGCTCTCACTAGTCCTAAAGTAATTCAGTTTTAAGCATGTCATTAGTTGTGGTTACTTGGTTATTGTCAAGCCTTGATACACACCAGGTTCATCTTCAGATTGCCAACATTTAGAAACTCCATAAGAAGGATGAATATAAGTTTCATTCAAATACGTAACAGGTCTCTTATTATCACCAGCACAATCGTGAACGCCAATCAACAACATCATTACGTTCCATCAACAGTTTTCTTTTATTATGGCATTTCTTGTAGTTAGACACAATTTGCTTTAAATGCTTTCCGAGTGTATCTGATCCACCAGTGTAATTAATTTTTGATTTTACATTTTGTGTACCAATAATTTCATTGTTGGTACTTCTTTATCTACAGCATAGATTTCGTGCACTGTTCTTTTTAAAACTCCTAAGTAGAAATCGTCCAAATGAATTTTCAACGCACCACCACATCTTTTTTTCTTCGAAGGAGATTTTAAAAGTGCATTCTGAGCTATTTTAGCTTCAGCCTTACCATTAAACGTTAGTTTAAAATTGCTGTGTATTTAAAGTTTACCTTATGGTTTTTATGAATCTCGTTGATCCCAGCAGATTTTTGTTGGTCAAAAAACGCAATGTCGTTTTGAATAATATTTCTTGCGTCGAAGTGAACAGTAAATTAAGAAAGAATCTATCCACATCTTTTGTGCAATAAATCAAGAATAACAGTTCAATTTTAAATTCAATTAATATTAATGAATGTACTAGAATTTAAAAAATAAAAGCGCCTCTGAATTTTAAATATCCGTTGTACGTTTGATGCAAACCCCCAAGCTAGTATGCCGTACAGAAAGTTACTTCGAAATAGTGCCATATATGCCGCTTTTAACGTGTTCATTGCTACTGAATGTTTGAGATTTCTTACTGTATAAACGTTTCGTGACAGTTTACTTGCAAGATGTTCAATTTGAGAATGCCATGTTAGTTTAGTATCAAGATGTATGCCTAGAAACTATATGTCGCCAATCAGTTCAATATTCTTAAGAGTAAAAATGCAATTGCTCGTTTTATAGACGTTTATTTTTAAGCCATTTGAGATGAACCATTTACTTGCTGTTGTTAATGAATTTTCCTGAATTTCTTGGAAACTTTTTGATCAATGGTGTTTTTTCAATGTTGTATCGTCTGCATACAAGGTAATTTTATGCGTTTTGATGTTAAACGGCAAGTCATTGATATATATTACAAAAAGCAGTGGTCCTAATATTGATCCTTGTGGAACACCATCTTTTACTTCCAATAGAGAAGAGGTAATGTCATTAATACGAACACATTGTTTTCTTTCTAGTAAATAGGATGACAGCATGCGACAGCTGGTGGGGTCTAGATTATAGGCATACAGCTTTCGGATCAGTATCTCGTGTCTGACACAGTCAAACGCCACCATGTATTCTCCTGTTTCAAAGCATTCAATTATCTCGTCTACAACATCTATGATCGCTGCGTTTGTTGATTTATTTCTAACAAATCCAAACTGTCTCGGAGATAGAAGTTGGTTTTGATGAAGGTATTTGCATAGTTGACTTTTCAAGATGCTTTCAAACATTTTTGAAAGAATATAGATATCGGTCGGTAGTTACCTAAATTGTCGATATCACCTTTCTTATGTATAGGAATGACACATGATTTTTTAAAGATATTTGGAAATACAGCCTGGCGTATACATTCGTTTATTAGTTTTGTTAGAGGTGTTATTATAACATCTCTAACAGATTTTATTAGACCAACTGTCATGCCGTATATATCTTTCGTGTGGCTATTTTTTAAAGAATCTATTGTGTTTCGTACTTGTAGGCAAGATACTTCGGTAAATTTAAAATACGAACAATTGTTACTCTTATTCATATTGGAGCACAATAATGTAATTGGATCTTCTTTTGTAGAAAGCATACTAACTTTTATTTTTTGTGCAATACTGGCAAAGGTAATATTAAATTCTTCAGCTGTTAAGTTGTTGCTTATATATCTGTTACTATTCGGTTTGTGCGAATTTATTATCTTCCACATTTCCGCAATTTTATTAGAAGCTTTTTTATTTTGTTGTTGTTGTATGTAATTTTCTTGATTTTAATTGACCTTTGATAATTTCTCATTGTCTCCTTTTTAAGTTTGAGCAAGTTTTCGTTTTTTGTTTTTAAATACATGTTATGTAATAATCCAATAAGCTTACAAGTTTGTTTTAAATCTGGAGTGTGTCAATTTTTCATGGTCACATTGTTATGAGGTTTTACTAGTTTTGTGGGAAAGGAAACATTCATATAAAACACTATTATATCTAAAAACAAAGTCAAACGATCATTGATGTTGTAATTTTGATCTAAGACGTTGCTCCATTCATGCGCTGACAGTTATAGGTGCAATATACTTGTCTTGAATTGTTTCAATTTATTGGGAAAAATTACTTCAATATCTATGCCCAAATGGTCTGATAGGTAGCTGTTTACTGTGTCATATTTTATATAAGATTTAAAAAAAATTACAAACACGTTGTCCAAGCAATTATCAAACCTTGTGTTACATTCAACTATGTGGTGCATCCCGTATGCATGCATTACATCTAATATTTTCGACGTCTTGGTATTATGTATATTAAAATTAATATTAAAGTTCCCTCCAAGAATGATGTTCTAATAGACGTGTAAGATTTTATGGTATTTAACCTAATTTTAAAAAAAAATATGAAATTTTTAGTTTGAGATAAAAGATCTAAAAATTGACATTCTATGGATGTATTTTATGTAATGTCTATCCTATGTATACTTATTCTATTTACGTGACATTAAAAAAAAACGTTTTATGTGAATAAAAACTCAATAAAACTGGCTGTTTTTAGCTTCAAGGGTCCAAAAGTATCATTCTTCACTAGCAAGATAATAAACTCAACCAAAGGAAGAAAAAAAAACATTTGTAATTCTGCTATGCATAGCTAAAACACAGTATCTACATTTTTTGGGAATTTTTACTTTTTTTGAAAAAATTCTTTAAGTGGCTGAAGGCTTCATATACACTTACATACTTATATACATTCATTTTACCCGATCTACGAAATGTGTAGATACTGTGTTTTACATAAGGACTACTAATAAAATTGTAAAGTGTCCACGATGCGATAGCAAAGAATAAAAAATGCAGATTCGGTAATTCTCACGATTACATACATACACGCGAAATAAATAAATCAGAAAACATTCATAGAAGACACGTTTACTATGTTCTCTTTTAATCATTAAATTTTACTTTTTTATAATTAGCATTTTTTTACCAACGAACAAATCTAAACAAAATTTTTAGGTATTATAATAGTAACTTAGATAGCTTTTAATAAAAGAATATTTTTTAATTATTAAAGGAAACCTTTAATCTTTAAAATTTATGTTTGTAGTGAATACCTACTTAAAATCTCAAATGTTATACCCCAACTGTATACCTAATTCAAAATTAAATATTTAATTTTTTACATAATTATACAACAACAACCATACCACGTTGTGCAATGTGAAGAAATGGATAATTGTCCAATTTTTAATACATCCGCTTCTGATTTACTTAACCAGTGTTCATTTAAGGCTAATATAGAATATTTGTTTGATGATTTATGTAGAAGAGCGTCAATCTCATTAATTTTATTTCTAACACATTGTATATTTAAAAACAGTAAATTAATATGTAATTTTTTGGTATTATTTTTTGGGTGTACTATTTTAGAGCTAACCGAATTATTAAATACTATTTCTGTTTTTCTTTGACGTGCGCTTCAGAAAAAATGTATAGCGTCTTGTATCAGCTCCGCATGGCCAGAGCCCCGGGTTTAAAAGATCATCACAAAGACTGAAATCAATTGAGTGTACACAGCAAGTATGATTGGCTCAAATTTTTGAAGTTGGTTGAAATGTTTTCCCTGGGGAATGTTTACATCTGTAGTTATGCTCATTTAACTTTCAACAGTGTCTCAAGTTTTGTTTTCTTAATGGTACATCGTTAAATACGACTTGAATTAATCGTGGACGTGAACTAGTCTATTTGGTTTTACTACCAATTCAAAAAGTTTGAAATGATTCAGTTGAAATGTCTGGAGCAACTTGAGATATAATATCAGCTACTTGATCGCATACATTTATTAGTTGTCTCAACTTCTTTTACTCCTGAGATAACGACGCTCAACGTCAAAACTGGGATATTGAGGAGTTATATTTGTATTAAAATTTTCTTCTGTAAATATTGTAAAGATTTAATAGTATCAACTACAGCAAAGCAGATCTGACAATAAATTTTTAACGCTTTGGCTCTAGAGCGAGTACATAATACAATTAACGTCATCTTTATTATTCATTTTACGACCAAAAGTCATTCTTTATAAAAAGTTCTGCTTTTGAGAAAATGAATTCACGATAAGAAACGTTTAGATCAGATAGATGTACAGGGTGTTAGTAAATTAGGAAAGTAGGAAAATACTCCAAGGGATAAGTACTATTATTTATTATTTTTTACAAAAATTTTATGAAAAAAAATATTTATAAACTCACATGAAATTACTAAATTTGAAATAAAATTCTAATTTTTAAATATAAAATAATATGTATAAAAATAATATTAAGTTAGCGGAAAATTGTGTCGAGTTTGGGAGGTAGTTATGTAGAATAACTTTTCAAAATTCGAATAGTTATTTTAAAATTTGTATTTAGAATTTACTTTAGTTTATGAAAAACATTATTTTATAAAATTTTTGTAAAAATAATAAATAATTGTACTTATCCCTTGAAGCATTTTCCTAATTTATTAACACCCTATTCATGTGAATTTTTGGTCGTGAACTGTAAATTGACAGTAGTATAAATTAAGTTATACAATCCTTATTGAATTACATGCCGACATAATATTTTCCAATTTAGAATAACGTATCCTTTCAAGGAAATAATTTCTTGATTAGCGCGTGCATAAATTTATGTTAAATGTTTAAAATGAAGCAAATAAAGACATTATTGAATAATTTGTATGGAAAACAATTTCATTTCAGTTCTGGTAGTAAATTCCGAACCGTCTCAAACCGTATTTTCGATAAACTCTGCTAAAGGATGAAATTAGGTACAAAGTTTTATAATCAATGGTATTTATGAATTGCTTGGACACCTAATTACTTCATACCAGCTCTATATACATTTGATTAATGTTAATTAAAAACTTTCTCAAGCATCGCAAAAATATATCTTACATAAACCGATTAATAAATACAATTTATTGACTTCTGCAATTTATGTACTTTTAATACAATTCTCCATAAAAGGCATAAAGTTTGAACTAATTTTGCAACAGAATCTTTTATAAGTTTTCACTAAAGCCATACCAAAGTTTCTGCCACTGCGATTGAAAAGGTAAAATGCAATAGTAAGAAGCTAAAGGGTGGGCATAATTCGGCGAATTGGTGTATTTGTAGCCTTGTTTCTTGAAGTTTACCAAATGTGGTCATGACACAGATACATTTAACGGTCATCGCTGCAAATATCGAAAGAAACTGATCGTGATTGATACAATGAGACTCTCTGTACGTTGAGCGTTACGCTCATTTATTCAGAACATGAACGCGTTTGTACTAACCGCTCTGGTAAACCAGTACCGTAACTCACCTAATAAAAACCTCCTACAATAATTAGATTTTTTACACAACAGAATGTTTATTAAATGCGTTCTAATTAGAAATTCAGTTTTTGTGTAAAATTTTTGCATGAAACGGAATACAATAGGAAGTGGACGTGTTTTGATTAACCACATTTCCTCTTCCGCCAAATGTTAAAACGTACCTACTTATTAAGTTTTGTCGTGTACCTTTGAAAAACTCGTTTTTATTTATCATTTTATTTACCGAGTGCAAACATCTTACAATAACGCACGTGATGACTACTGCAAAGTTCAAACAAAGTCAAATGAAACTGTTACGTTTCCTTTCAACAATTACTGTCACTTAAATCATTATTAGCCTCTATTGAAATATATATGAAATTGCAAATGGATAGTCGATTAGTAGTAAAGGAAAAGGAAAATGTGCGAAACAAGAGCTATACCGTAATCAATTGAGGTTACGTAATATATTGATTATCGATTGGGTTAAGGTTGGGTTCTATTTAGATTAGTTAAGATATTTTTGTGTAACGTCATAAGAATATGCACTTATAATTACATATGTAGTACTTAAGATCTACATAATTCGATTATAGTTTATGTTCTTGATACAATTTTTTGTGAAACAAATCAATTTCTGCAGTAAGCATGATGTGGGGATGGTATTTGTAGATTGAATATTATTTATCCACATCGAAGAATTTAAATCCGTTTCATTTTATTCGTATGATGTAATTGTTTATTTATACTAACGATTTACCTATTACAAGTTTTTATCAAAGTTCAAGTTGCATTTTGATTGTTTGCGATCAACAAAATTGATTGCTGTTTGTAATGATTCACCGTTAATATTTGAATTTCAGTTTCGATAATAATCTTAATCCGGTCTGTTTATGTCAGAAGTTTCTTTATGGTGTAGGATTTTTTTCTATTTTTCCTATTGGAAGATTTTCATGATTGTTACTGCCATTATTTAATCAGTTTTTGATTTTGAACGATTGTGTACGCTTACTTACGTGTTAGGAGCAGCAACATTTTTGTCCAACAATTTGTAATAATGTCTTGCATTCGAACACGTGTTTTAACACATACCATAAGCGAAATGACACTAAAAGAAAATGTAGAGGTATGATTTGTACTATACTACTACGACACACTGGGCGTGTCTGGCCGATTGTAATTGATAGCTGTTTAAGACTAGTTTTTTTCGGTACGCTTTATTTCAACGCGGCCACTTCGACGCCGCCATGTCGCACCTGCTCATCTCGACGCCAGCTCATCTCGACGCCAGCTCATCTCGACGCAAGCTCATCTGGACGAGAGCGCTAGTGGGTGTTACGGATGGTGTTTTTGTATTTTCAGTTTGGTTGTAACTGCAAACAACGCATGCAATTGATATTTGATTTTTTCGATGTGTTTTAATTAAATTAAATTTTAATTAAAAGAATAACTATTACTATTATATACTGTATGTTCACGAATTGGGTTGCCAAGAGGAAAGACTTTTTTATTTTACGTTTTATGAGAAATGTACTCTTTACATTTTTTGCTTATTCCAAAACGGCTGAATTCATTATCACTGTTTCAAATTTCGTTTCCGTTATAGAGGAACATCAAAAAATAAGGAAATTTATTGAAAAAGTCCCAAAAAGTAATTTTCGTTTTCATGACAACCGTGAAAATGACATGTTAAAAAAAGTTAACTTCGCGCGATAATTAATTGGTAGATCCTCCAATCTTACATTTAAAAATTTTTCCAGCATATTCAAATACAAATGCTGATTAACCCGATTTAAAAAAAAAAGGTCTAATAACACTATTTTTTCCCGTAGCTTTTCATTCCGTCGACTTTTTTTCTAAGATTTTTCACTGGTTTTTTATTTCCCGGCTTTTTATTCCGCTTTTAAAATAGACGAAGTCGGTCAATATCCGAAATTTTCACTTATGATTGCACAAGAAGTTTGCATTTTGCCGAGTAAATTTGGGTGTTTTAATGAAAATATGTTGTCTAGTAGTTTGAAAGTATAAGAAAACTAAAACTATTTATTTTGGATAAATGTAAATATTAAATTGAATATACTGTCAATTTTTAAATCAACGGAGACCGCAATAATTGATTAAAAAATACTAAAGTTAAAAAACACCAATGCATTTGTTTTAACTAACTAAGTTAGATGTATGAAAGACATTAATTTAAGTTATAACATTTATAAGTTTTTTTCCACCAAAGACGGTTCCAAACCCGACTGCAAAAGGATGACTGTAGTCGATTTGTCAAAAAAATTGGAAAACCGAAGAAATCAGGCAGACACCATTTTCACTATATCTATTTGGAGCAACCAATACGCTAGCTAAGCTAACTAACTTCAGCTAACTTCATTTTGACAAAATAACAACGAATATAAAAACTGAATGCAACGTTGGTCAATAGGCAATAATTACAGCTAAATAACTCGCAATCATTGACTATTACTCTGCCAAACATTGATGTGAAGGTGCTGTTGTATTTTAATTTTGTGGTTGATCGAAGTAGTGTCATCAAAATCAAATTTAATCTGAGCTTTTCACACCCGCCTGAATTCAATGCAATTTTGGTGCATATTGAGTAGTCTGGGAAAAATTTGGACATGTCGGCTTACACAACGGATCCTATCAGGGTATGACTCCTTTCAATTGAATTGTGACGAACTCGGACGAACGTTCGCGCATTGCGTGGATTGGATCATTATCCTGTTTCTGTGACTATAAAGAGCGAAGAATAAGGTATCTCTATCAATCTCTGGGAGTGTTTACGAAACCAAATATTATTGACGTAATATTGGAGATCATTACAAAATGTACGATTTAGCAGGATTCAGGTGCTTATCGGATGCATATCGATTTCCATCCCGTCAAGTGATCAATGGTACGAGAAACATATTGACATAATTTCATGATTGAAATGGAAGAAGCAGCATCGAAAAACGAGTACTGGCTATTACATTCAATAATCCTACATTTGAGTAAATAATGACAGCACCAGAAAATCGGTTAGGATGTTTGTTAGTTTTTACTATGATTTTTTTACTATACGGATACCACTACACCGACGATCATCCACAAATCAGACCATACATTTCCTGATTACGATCAAACAGTCAATTAAGTCGAGATGACGATAAAGTTACTGAATAATAGGGAAGCTTTAATGAAGATCATGTGATCAAGGTGGTTGCAGAAACATTGATATCAATCGTATATCGAAAAATAAACAAGATTTTGACCACACTTCCATTCTGACCAGACAAGTTGGCAATGGTTATGATATACTGTAACGCTTTAAGTTCCTTCCAGAGCCCGATGGATTCCAGTTAACGACAAAAAAATAGAATAATTGCTGGACCAAAATCAAGACGTTAAGATACCCCACAGGAATTTTATACCTATACGAGAAACTCAGAATAGTATATTCTGTAAGAAGGTTAGAATGAAAATTCGATGTGAGTGAAAGGTTCCAAGCGCGAGCGTGAGGAATCACGACAAGCGCGAATTTTCGTTCTTACCGTGTAACATATACTTTCTACACGACCAAAGGTTTGAAATAAATATTTTAAGATACAAGTAATTATTATTTACATAACAAATCTGCCACCGGATGACAGTCACGGCTAACGCTATATTGTTGCACCAGTATGAGACAAATTTTCTATCTTTAGAGTCAGAAAGTAACGCATTTAAATCACACAGGCCTAGAGGTGTGCCGAATATTTCTTAATCCCTAGAGTGAGAATATTTGTAATTAAATTTGATTTTAGAATTGAGATATTTTATATTGGTCGTAGAGAAAGATAATACTGAGTATTGTTTTAAAGTACGTTATTTTGCAGCTAATGTTAAATGCATCAAGGTTAGCCACCTAAATAAGGAGTTTATGTTGACTTATTGTTAATTATCAAATATTACATAAATTTCGATCTCTTAAAGAAAAGAATAAACAAACTTATTTCGGACGCAGAATAACGTTATCAGGTTGACTAGTGACTAGGAGCATTTCCTCGTGACAAATATCTTTGATCGAATGAATTTCCATAGATTACCAAATTAGCTGGACTAATTATTCCAATTGAAAAAAACATTCGGAATTCATTGCACGTGGAGATATAAACTGAGAAAAAAAAAACGATTTGACGCAAATATCGAATTGAAATCATCACATCAAACTCAAATTCAACATGGACGCTTTTCCAACAAAACCTCAACGAGCAAGGAACAAATTAAATGATCGTCATATCGCTACAATTCGAGCAAGATGCGACCAACCACCACACATTGAAGAACAACTGGAGGGTTCAACAGGACTCAGAAATGAGAACTAGAAGATGATCTTGAGAATGAAAATTAGCCACGACGATGCGGGAATCAATATCAATGATCGGACAGGTTGGAAACGCATTGTAAAAACCAGGCGTCATTGGTAGTATCGATTGCTTAGATCGGAAATCTCCATAATCGTTAGCTGGGCACTAAATATTAAAGAAGAAGAAACCGAACTTCCTGAAGCATTAGACAAAGTAATCCATATTACAACAATTATTTTCGAGATGGAACCGTATAAAGGCGATTTTAAAAATTTTATCTGTTGTCTGTCTCTTTGTTTGGCAGATCTAATCTACTAAACGCGTGAATCTATTTCGACGGAATTTTCTTAGGTAAGTAGAGGACTAATTTGTAAGGTATACAGTTGTTGAAGCGGTTGGTAATATTTTATTGGCTCAAAGAATCTACAATCAAAAATACCCACATAGATTTGATTCTGCGGGAGCATTACGAAGAAAGGAGAACTGTTGATTGAAACGTGGAATTGGAATTTTTTTTGTTACAATAAAATTCAGAACTGAGTTGCTGTGAAATTGAGTCATATCGCGAACCAGTATTAGTCGAATTATGTTAAAACACGAGTTTTGTCACCACCATCTTGAGCTACATCAAGAACGTTTTGGCGATGATTTTCAAAATCTTTTTTGATTGTGTTTTGAATTGGGTGTTTTTTGATAAAAAAACGTGGATTTTCACACGGATCATGTGACTGCAGAGACGTGAAGCCCCTTCACATTATCATCAAGAAGTTTAACAATTTTTAAACCGAATATTTTCAAATCATTCGATAGGCAGAGAAGGAGCAATCAGTTCATCTTTTCTTTCCACTGACTTTTGAATGGATTTCATTCTTTGGGGTTTGTTAAAGAAAAAGTGTATAAACTTAAGCCAACAACTGCGGCGGACATGAAAGAAAGAATACGCGATACATTGCGCTTAATAAATGCAGATACGCTGTTAGACTGTTTTTTGATGAAGAATGTATGCTTGTATAAAATGTTTCTTTTATAAATAAATCATAGAAAAATAACCGAAGATTATAGAACAGAATCTGTATGGTAAAATGTTGTACATTGTAACGTAGCTCCGTCTCTTGTTGGGAGAAAAACTACTCAGCAGAGATAGGCACCAAATATCTCAGATGAAAACCCAGCAATATGGTGCAAAATTTAAATAATACAAGGTTATTTTGTACAATACAGGAATTATTAATTTATTACATGCATATTTGTCCAAATAAATTTTTTAAAATAAATTTTATACTTTTCCGCCTAAAAAACGCAATTTTGTGGAATTATTTTTTCCTGGTTCATCGAAAGTTAAACTTGCAAAGAATATAATCTCTACAAGAAGCACACATTTTTTTAAAACAAAACCAGACACATAATTGGATAATTTCTCGTGTATCGGCATCAGTTTTTAAATTACTTCGGAACGTGGAATCAAATATTTTCCTTTTCAGCTTGCTGTAGCGGAGTGTGCTAAATATAAAAATTAACGTATCTGCAAGTAAATACAAATTCGTAATAACGTTAATAACGCTCTCAACGTTGTAGAAATAGTAGAGTCATCTTCTTCGCTATTGCCAATATACTAAGTATTATTATGCTTTTGTTATTTATATGATTAGTTTTGACTCTATATATCATCGTCAAAGCGTGTGAAAACATTATTAAATTGACAATGACATTAAATTAAAAATAATTATATTAACATCCGTTGTTCATCAACAACAGCGCCACCTCTGGTTAGGAGAAACACTGCAATTATGGTTTGACATGCTCCATAAGAGTTCGTGAAATACATGTATAAAATAGGATTAATTGTTTTTTTCCGGAAACGTCACTAAAGTACAAAAAATCGGCATTAAAGTAAATAAAATCGGCACTAAAGTAATTCATTATACGACGATTTTAAGTTCACATTTTCGCCGGTAGAGATGTATGTAAATTTTAGAATCCCTCATGCGCGGTGGAAGCATTTAACGTAGAAAAGAAAACAACTGATCATATTTGCTACTTAAAAAACGTTATAAATTTGTTAGATTTTGTTCAAATTTTGGGATTTCGAAAAATATAATACGTACCTCGGCAATAAAGTCTTTTCATGACTCACGTGTTTTATTTGCCTCGGCTATCGCCTCTGCAACTAAAACACGTGAGTCATGAAAATCAAACTTTAGTGCCTTGATACTATTTTGCCTGTAAAGGACACATGGTTTCCCATGTAGGTAGGAAATTGCCTGTTTTTTGTACGATTTATGCCTCTTCTGATATTGACGTCTAACATTCTCGCCACCGCTTTATTGGTCTTCCCCGCATTCTCAAAAAAACAATAAATAATAGGGGGTGACTTTAGAGTGTGTAAACATTTAAAAGATACGGTTAAAATTTGCTAATTAAACAGTGTTTATTACGTTGATAAGGTACGAGTTTTTGAACAGACTTTTTCTTCTTCTTTCATACTCTTCTGATGTTGACGTTAAACATTCTCCCCACCGCTTTATTGGTCTTCCCTGCGTTGTCTTTCCCACCGGTTTGTTGATTTTTTCACTTTTAGCTAAACTATTATTTTCTATTCTGTCTACGTGTTTGTTCTTTGTTTTCTTCTTTGTTCTACAAGTTTTGCTACATCATGTAGTTTGCTCACTTCTCTGAGGTCTTCGTTTCTGTTATGGTGTGTCTTACCATGTATTGTTCTTATTACCTTCATTTCTACTGTTATCATTTGCATCGTCTTTGAGGTGTCTGCTCTAGCTTCTGTCGTGTATATCAGGATTGGTTTTATGGCTGTCTTGTGGTGTTTGTTTTTCCATATTATGTCTTTCATGCATACTGATATACGTGAAACTTTCATCGTTATTTTTTTTTACTTCTTGTTGTATGCTTGTTATTTCTGATCCTAAGTAGCTAAATTTCATGACTTGTTCCACGCTTTTCCCATCAATTTCGAGCTTACACCTTATTAGTTCCTTAGCTGTTACCATACATTGTGTCTTTTCCGTGTTGATTATTATGTTTAGTCGTTTAGCTTCGTGGATGAATGCATGCAACAGTTTTTGTACTTTGTTTTCTTTTGGTAGTTGTTTTATTATCTTATCCATAATAATGTTAAAGAGAAACTGGCTCATCGAGTCTCCTTGTCTTATACCATCGTTGATTTTTATTTGTTCGCTTGTGGTATTTCCTAATTTTATTGATGTTTTACAGTTTCTGTTAATTTCATGTATTGTTATAAGAAGGTAAAAGTGTGACAGATAAATAAGAACGGCCTTATTTAGCATAATCCAAAAGAAATCAAACACGTGAGAATTGAGGCTTCCAAAATTTAAAAAAGGAGAAATAATCGATCTCTAATAATAAGCAAGTTATGGAGCTTTATAGAGACATTGGAACACCCTGTATGCGTGTGTACATAATTATAAATTACAAAGAGTTATACAAACTCTTCTTTCAAATTAAAAGTGAATAAAATACCGATTCGTTTATAATTAGCTATTTTATTTTTGATCGCAGAAAACGTTCGGAATTTTTATTTTGATCTTCTAAAGGCACACATTGAACCACACATTCCATCTACGTCGCCGACAAATGCCACTACAATTATCTCGTATAAAATCAAATGACCTTCGCTCACAACCTTCACCCTGTAGCTTCAGCTTCAGAAAGTAGTCTTAAACCTTATACGCATAAAATCGTATACATAAATACAAAAAAAGGGACATACCGTAAGTATGTCTATTCTTGTTTCGCTATAAAGGGTGAAAACAAGGAATTCTACTTTTTAAACTAAAAATTTCCATTTTTTGATACTTAACATGATTTAATCTCCGTTAATGATCACAAAAAGCGGTATTTAATTTGTCTACTTAAGCATGTAAATGGTTCCATTAATTGTCAACCGTTTAAAATTAAACTGCGCAGATAGACACACACGAAATACCCCTAAAACAATGCGCAAGGTCTTGTTTTGTATGCAAGGCTAATTGTAAAAAATAGAAATGTATTCACTAGTTTTTTGCCGCACAATTCGAAATCTGTTAAGTAAATAACTACGGTGAGTATAAAAGAAAACGCCATGGCGATAATTGTATTACCAAATATTATTTAAGTGCTTCAAAGGCATCCATACAATGTCTACAATATGTGAATTAATGAGATAGCGCTAATTACGTTTGACAATTCGTCTTGGCAGATGTCGTCGAGCTTTCAATTAATTAACTAATGCAATAGCCTATTGCATCACATATTATTGAAATCAAAAATGATGCTTCCTTATTGTACATCTTTTCCACTAGCACTCTTGAACTCTTCAAGTATATCGTTATCACGAATTGTATCGCAAAGCAGATGCCATTAAGTAGAAAGAAAAAAATTAGAACTCAAGCATTAACAAGTTTTTGTTATGTGAAGTAGTTAAAACACTGGATGTAACAAAGTCTGACGATGCGATTTCTCATCGAAATGGTAATTGCTTGTCTTTACAGTTAATAAATGACAATATAGATATAGTGAACGCCTCCTTGTAAGTTTGCATCCCGACGTAACTTATTTGTTTGATGAGATTCATAGATTAGAATGATTGAGGCTGAGTACTTTGCGATTTAGTTTAGATTGGTAGGTAATTGTGCTGAAAGGTTTTTAGTTCACCAACACTAGAATAATTGCAAAATACGCTAAAACAATCGTATATCATACGGACACGGTTCTTATAGGTCAATTTGTAATTTATGTGCACGTTTCATTGTAATTTGTTTATGCAAATTACTTTTTTTCTAAAGTTGAGCTTCTTATTTGTTTTTGTAGCACATGTGTTGGAATGTTTGTTTCTGCATTTTGTAAAAGTTTATTTTTTTACTAGTCAATTTTTTTATCTTATCATATATGCATATTAATTGTTAGAATCCCAATAACAAGAATAAAGAATCATAACAGGTAGGAATGGAAATAAATGCTTAACTTAACTTAACAAATGATATAGGGAAACAACATCACTAGAAAGCACAGTAATCGTTTATCTATGGCACAAATTCTGATTCGCAAAAAATCAACGTTTGGACAGAATTACCAAATATTATGTTAAAACCAGAAACCTTCAGTCAATAGTGTATAGTTCAAAGGAGAGAAGAATGCTCAACATCAAGTTACTCGATCATATACCTAAAACATTGAGAAACGTAGAAGATCCAAAGGAGGCAAATGACATCCATGATGATAGTACCATTGATTATAATCAATGATAGTACGATGAAAAACAAAAGTATAAGATCAAGATAAATGCACATATCCACAATTGCAATTCTTTAAATTGTTTGTGCGGATTGGGAATTGTCTGTAACCTTTTAATTGCTGCCATACACTTTTTTTCATTCAATTGTTATTAATTTTATTCATATTCCGGGTGTTATATTTTCCCTAACTTCTAAACACTTTAGGATAGAAATATGTGTTTTTACTGAAATGTTTTAATAGCACATTAGCCATTTAATTGAAATCAAATTTAATTTCTGTAAACCGACCCTGAGATTTTAGAAATAGATAATTTATTTATCATTATTTATTTGACAACGATGAACGTATATGTCTTCTACAAAAGAGAGAAACACTTGTTTTTAATTAAAATGAAATTTCTGAAAAAATCAGGATTGTATTTTAAAAAGTTTTAGGTAAGAAAGGTTTCTGGATCGTACTGATAACACATACGAATTTGGAAAGGACCCCGCAATAATCTTACGGAAATTGGGTCTCGGTGGATTTTTCTAAATTTTTGAGATGATGTAGTGCGTGTTATTCTTAACAAAAGTTAACATTGCGCCAACCCTCTAAAATGAACAGTTTTGCTGCTACAGGGCGTTGAAATCACCCCTGGCTCAAAATAAAGCGTTTATTTTTAAAGGCGGGAACAATACTTTTAAATGTTTTATTGTGGATTATGTTGCATAATATTAAGCACTTTCGGTTTTCCCTGTATAACTTAAGAACGTCAACAGATATGGTAATTTTTTATCAAACTGTGCATTGAGCTCTAAAATAGGCAACTTTTTCCTTATTTAATCGTATTGGTTGTTTTACCGTTTCCGAGATATCTATATTATCCCTTCCTATATGAGCACACCCAGTATAATTTTAACATTTAATATAGTGATATTATGGTGAACGGGATAATAATTTTAAAAAGAAAGAAAACTATGGCATATCATTAAATTCAATTTTAACGTTTTCTACTATTTCAAAACAATTTATAAATGAACCAAATTGACATTAGTGAGAAATAATTTGTTAAAAAAGGATACATTTTTAGCAAACAGTTACTTTGACGCCCTCTAGTAGCAAAACTGTTCATTTTTATGATTTGTCACCTCATATTTGTTACAAAATATCGTGGACTACAACATATTAAAAATTCAGCAAAATCCACCAATTCTTTGGTGACAACCCCCGAAATAGGGGTTGGGGTATGATCATATAAAAATGCATTTTTTTTTCATTTAAGCTGTTAGGAACATTTTACATCGCATTTAAAAGTACTATATATTTTTTGCATTTAACAATAGGGGTTGGGATGGAAGGGGGTGAGTTTGGAATTTATTTTGTAAAACAGCTTAATATTATACAACATAATCCACAATAATACATTTAAAAGTATTGTTCCCGCCTTTAAAAATATACGTTTTCTTTTGAGCCAAGGGTGATTTCAATGCTCGGTAGCAGCATAACTGTTCATTTTAGGGGGTTGGCGCAATGTTAACTTTTGTTAAGAATAACACACACTACATCATATCAAAAATTTAGAAAAATCCATGAGACCCAATTTCCGTAAGATTATTGCGGGGTTCTTTGAAAAAGGTTTCTCAGTAATCAAAAAAATATATATCTTTGACTTATAAACTTCACCAACCAATCCTAGGTCTCGATTCATTAAAGTACTATGTTCAAAACCGTAAGCATTTTTTTTTAATTTACATTCACATAATACCTAGTTTTAATTAATCATTTCCATCTAAACATCTTTTCAATGCATTTTTTCTTATGTCGCTCTACTCATTGTGTCTAATTGACAGTATAATCTGCCGATCATTTGTTAGTTTCTCAATGACAATATACGTATTCCGAATGACTATTACTAACTACACTTTAACACTTTGCATTATTTAGAAGAACATTTGAAAATAAATATTGTGGAAATAGAATCAAGTGCAATTTGAGTAATGTAAGTAGAAAAATTGAAACATACGGGGTGGCCCATTAGTGCGAGGAAGGTAGATATCTCGCAAAAGATTGGGGTTAGAAAAAAACTTTTCCAATAAAATGCAAATCAATGAGCTGCACATTTTAAAATAATTTTTGTTTATACAGGGTGTTCTATAAAAGTGCGACATACCAAAGTTATGTTTTTTTTTTAAATGAAACCACCTAATTTTTATTACAAATTTGGATTTCTTGGGAAATTCTAATGTGACTTTATGCATTATACATAGTGTCTAAAATGGAGGGTGTTTGCATTATTTCACTTTTTCCGGAAAAATTGACTTTTCAAAAAAACTAAATAACTCAGTTATCTTGGAATTTATCCAACTGTGATTTCGCAGCTATAATATGCATTACATGTACTAACTACAGCTAGTTGTTCACCTTTCCAACCTCGCTTGGTTTTGAGTAATCAGTTATTTAAATTGAACTGCATAAATTCATGGATAACTTGATTTTTTTAAATGGCACCACCTAATTTTTTATGTGCCGTAGAATCTCATAAGCTTTCTAATGATAACTCTTACTCAAAAATCCATAAAAGTTAGATACCTACAACCTTATCATTAAAATGCTTATGAAATTCCACGTTCAACGGCACATAAAAAAGTAAGTGGTGCCATTTGACAAAATCAAGTTGTTCATGAATTTAGGGAGTTCAATTTAAATAATTGATTAATCAACATTTAGCAAGGTTAGAAACGTGAACAATTAACTTTAGTTAGCACATGTAATGCATATTAAAGCTACGAAATCGCAGTTGGATAATTCCAGGACAACTGAGTTATTTAATTTTTCGAAACGTCAATTTTTCCGAAAAGTGCAATAATGCGAAACCCTCTATTTTAGACACTATGTATAATGCATAAAGTTACATTAGAATTTCCCAAGGAATCCAAATTTATAATAAGAACTGGGTGGTTCCATCTCACTTTTTCTTTCAAGAGTTTTTTTTGAAACACCATTCACAGAAGAATCAGTCCTAACAACTTGAATGACATTTGTAGATTTTCTTCAGTGTAGTACTCTCTGACTATCGCAACATTAAATGTATCTCAACAGATCGTTTTAGTAAAAAAATAAACTATACACGGACGTGATTACACAATAGCGAGACTGTTTCACAAATACTGAACACGCAGTTGTGTAGGCAACGTCATCTAGTTACTTCATACTCGAGGATTACTAGCTGGCCATCTTATTCCACTCCACCTTAATGACTATTTTTCGGAAAACTAAAAAACGCGTAATAACGGGGGCTCCAAATCAAAAGTTTGAACTAAGAAAAGTTGTAACTGCAGTTTTCGGGCGTTGTAACGGTTGTAGTTTACAAAATATTAAAAGAATCGACGGCTCTAGCAATACAACCTAGAAAGAAAAATGAAGGGAATTTGGCTCGATGTAGCGCACTAAATTAGTGGAGGATAAAAATATTTATAGTAGTTAGAGCAGCAGCGTCCGGCTTCGTCGGGAGTTGCGTGGATTCCTGAATAGCTATAAGAAACTGACTGCTGGTCTAACAAGGCGCCACCTGCTGGGTAAAGAAACAAAAAATCGAACAACAGGAGATCAACAGGTTTTACTTAAAATCTAATATGCTAAATCGAACACAAACCAGAGAGAGAGAGAGACAAACAATACAGTATAACAAACAAATCAACAAAAAAAATAGTAGGATAATGTGACAGAAATAGAGAGACTGCTGTTAGCAGCAGCCTCGCTTACAATAAATCAGGCTTTTAGTTAAGATGTCGAATTTAGTTAAACGCTTGAGTTAAGAGTTCTCATTCAAATTAAAAAAAAAAAAGTAGCTGCTATTAAGGCTCTGCGTACACATATCATTTACACACGACGAGTTACACTAAATCTAAACAACAAAAAAAAAAGTACTTCCCGCAAACCCAAAAGGCCTTTTGTGTCCGCGACAACCGCTCTAAATTAAGCACCCCAGCCCTTATTGAGCTGATTTAAAGAAACTTCCGGTCGAAGAGAATACACCGAATAAAAGTTGCTTAAATATTAACTATCGAACCGTTTTATGTCATCTGTACTCGAGCTTCATACGCCTTATTATTTATGAGTAAGTGATGTAAGTGTGTTCGACCCGTCATGACGTATGCAGCAGACACGAGAGCAGACAACTCTGTTACAAAGAGATATATGAGATCTACAGAAATGAGAATATTAAGGAACATAACGGGCCACACCCTTAGAGATAAAATAAGAAACGACGACATTAGACAGACGTGCAACGTACAAGACGTTGTTATGTGGGTCAGAAAACGACGGAGGGAGTGGAACAATCATATAACGAGAATGCCCAACAACCGATTGCCTAAAATAGCTAGAGACGGTAGAACAGGAACATCAAGACCACCTGGAAGACCGCCGAAAAGATGGAGGGACAGTTGGACCTCCAAATCCCAAGAATAATAGCAAATGAGCAGAACAAACAGGTCATGGACGTAAGATAAAGAAGAAGAAGAAGATTTAAATACTAAAACTTAGCTGTAATATGTCGAGTGTAATTCCGGGAATGAAAGTATTCTGCTAGCGACGGTATCAACAGTTCGGGGAAGGTAGATAGGGTCAAGGATTCCTCTAGGGGTGGCGTACGAAGAAGAACAGCACGCAAGTGACTCCCTCGCTGGAAGTATGCAATATAGCCAACCTCTGCCGACGTGGTATTCACCGTTGGTCTGCGGCTTGATTACTGCGGAGCCGTGGTGTTGTCGTTCATTAATAGGGAAGGTTCTTAGTTAGCTACTCCAGCACCCTCGAGAGTTATCCCAGTATCGTACACAACGAGTATAAGATGCCGAACACAACGTGCTAAAAGCATATGTAGCAATCAGAATTAAAACAAATAGGAAAAAAACCCAAATACGGGAAATAAAACCGTAACAGCGTTACAACTTAGTATTAACACCCCGTACAACCGCTCATACATCTGGAAATTACTCGATGGTGATCCAAATCACCGTCACACAAACAATTATTACCCATTTTTTTTTCAAACATCACACGAATTCATGACCTCTAAATTAACATTATTTATTTACATTTGAACGTTGACCAGAAACGTACCTATTCATATTTTGTAGTATAACTATTTCCTTCCAAATATTTCCTGTTTATAACAGATTCAGTTTCCTGTTATTTACCATTTTGGAACTTATATTTACTTACGAAGCCTTAGTTCAAACGTTACGAATAACGTTCCCAATTGTGCTAGTCATCGAAAACATCAGTTTAATTCAACCATTTGCGCATGTAGTTTCCTTAGAATTATTTGCTTAAATCTTTGTTTATCGTGTCAAACGATATTATTGAAGTTCACTTGACTACAACCACATGTAATTTCTAATTCTTTTTTGTTATTATTATTAAAAAAATCTATAAAATAATACGCTGACAAAATTCGTTTGATTTTTGGTGCACCCTTCACTTGAGCTTTAGGATAAATAAGGCTAAGCTCCATTTGTTTAAAGATCAAATTGTTAATTAAATTAAAGGTCAGTTATAACAACTTTTGAAATAATACCATGATTGTTTAGACAACAATACCATCATTGTTTAATTCATCGTTCCTTTTCAATTTCGTAGGTGGGGTGTGAAATCAGCATAACTACAATAAAATAAAAGACGCCGTGCTTAAGATAAATGTGCTATGCGTCATTGCAAACAGGGATTTCTTAAATGATTCAGTACTAATAAAGGGCGTTAGCCGGAGGGTCTAGAAATATGACACTTTTATGCGACAAAAATCTCTCGTCTTACCAGACCCTTCTCATTTCAACTCGATGGATAAAATCCAATCTTGGTTTTTTTATGTGAAGGGTTTTTTCGTATGGCTTTATTACACGACCGAAACTTTCATTACCTAAATGGAAGTGCAAATTTTGTTTACACTATTATTAGGTATACGATTTAAGTGAAATAAATTGGCGTTGCAAATAAATTATGATTTCATTTTATTAGAAAGTTTGCAAATTTCATTTATAATTACTCCAAGCCGAAACTAAAATTATGTTATTGTTTAATTTACAATCTATGTAAAAGAAAAAAAACGTTCTATATCTAGTTCAGTTAACAGTAACTTAAGCATCAAAGATATTACGTACACTAACGATTGCTTATTTATTTAAAGCAATCATACAATTGTAAAATGTATTTTAGTGGGTCAACTTTTCTGAGGGCCTGTCCTTTTAATGGTCGTATTTGCATTTACACGCTTCATATTGATGCGTTTAATATAGATTTACCGTAAATCCTGATAAAGTCACACACCCCTCGGTTTGGTAGAAAAATTTAATACTTTTAAATGGGCACGGAAAAGTCATTTGTCGTAGTTATAAAGCAAATACAACCCTAAATTTTAACCCTTAACTTCGACGGTTAGTTATGCTTCAGCGGTTTAGTTGAATTTATTGGTTGTTACAATGAACTGTCGACTATTAACTTTCGGATTTAAAATTTTATTATTTTCTTTATTTTGAAAAATTGAAATACGTATGTTATTATACCGGAATTACTGTATTCATATGAAATAGTAATAGAAACGAAAAAAACATGTGTTAATTAAAAAAATCTAAATATAATTTTTGATATTGTGTTCCATAACACACTGTACTTTCGTTTACATTTTTGGTTTAATGTATTTTTTTTCAAATGTAACTATTACAAATTATTAATTTTTGTTAATATTTAATTTTTAGTAATCATTCATATTATGTTATGATTTGTATAGTTATACAATTTTTATACAGGGTGTAGCACCTAAACTCCCTCGGACTAAAACTACTTTACCATAAAAGTTATCGAAAAAAGTTTAGAAGCAAAATTTATCGCAATTATCGTCGCCATGATTCTAAAATATTTTGGTCACCAGTGGTGTGCCGTATTCCAGTGGCGTATCAAACTTATGTTTTTTTAATGGAACACCATATATTTTATTGCAGATTTGGAAAGCATTCGAAGAGTACTTCTTTTTTATGTAACATGTTATACCTCTAACTTTAGCGGTTTTGCTGTTATAACCGCTTTTCCGACAAATTTGACCATTTTTGGGAATTTTTCTTGACAGAAACTAAATCGCGCCGGCGGGTAAGTTTTGTATTGAGGGACAGGCTGTTCTACCTACACGTATTTTTTTTTTCGGGTATGGAAAAAAGAAAATTTTTAATTGTCATTCGCGAATTGTAATTCTTTTCGAAAATTTCAAATTGCATCCCCCTAAAAAAATTACAGCGTTGGATAGTCGAAACTTCAGAGAAAAAACTGAAGACACCAGCTGTTTGTTTTCTGATAAACGTTGCTAAAATGCTCCCAACTGAAGAAGAAATGGTTGACATTGTTTTTATTCTTGGAGATTATTACAAGAATTATTGGCGTCACGAGTGTACGCTGAGAGATATTCTGCCAGAGCACATTCCCATCCACGGGCCTTTCAAAGAATCTTGAATAAGTTTACAAATACTCAAGTGAAAAAATTCATCTTAAACTAAGTGTTCAGAACTTGCAATGCATTGTCTTTGGTCAAAACTGGCTTTGTTCTAATTCTCCTTGCTCGTTTAACACTCCCAGTAGTTGTAAATCTATTCAACACTTTTTGAAAGGCTCGTGGATCGAGATGTGCTCTGCCAGGATATCTCTCAGCGTACACTCGTGACGCCAATAAACAATTTTTTTTTTGTAACATCCTCCAAGAATAAGAACCATGTCAACCATTTCTTCTTGAGTTAGGAGTATTTTAGTAACGTTTCATCAAAAAACGAACAGAAGGTGTCTTCAGTTAAGTCTTAATTTGACTTTTTAAGTATTTTGACAACTGCACATCTTTTGTTTTATCATGGCACACTTATAGGTATTTGAGAAAGGGCGTTTATTGACAAATCGGAGTTTTTTCTGTAAAATTTTTTTAGACCATGTGTTTTTTTGTAGTACCAATGGAAAGTTTCCGCTATCCAATGCTGTAATTTTTTAAGGGGGGTGCTATTTGAAATTTTTGAAAAAAATGACAATTTGCGAATGCCGATCAAAAATTTTCCTTTTTCCGTAAAGTACCCGAAAAAAAATACGTGAAAGTAGAACAGGCTTCCGCCTGTCCCTCAATACAAAAGTTACCCGCCGGTGCGATTTAGTTTCTGTCAAAAAAATTCCCAAAAAATCGTCAAATTTTTCGGAAAAGCGGTTATAACAGCGAAACCGCTAAAGTTAAGGGTACCTGTTACATAAAAAAGAAGTACTTCAATGCTTTCCAAATCTGCAATAAAATATAGTGTTCTATTTAGAAAACATAACCTTAATACGCCACTGGAATACGGCCCACCACTGGTGACCAAAAATATTTTAGGGACATGGCAACGATAATTGCGAACAATTTTGCACCTAGACTTTTTTGGATCAGTTTTATGGCAAAGGAGCTATGGTCAGAGGGAGTTTAGGTGCTACACCCTGTATACGAGCGCTGTTCGACGAAAGCGTGACATCTCAATAAAACACAGGTTTAGCCTATATGTTTTTTTTTCAACATAATTCCCTTCGAGGCTTACTCACTTATTCCAACGGTCTTCTAATTTCTTTAAGCCTCCCGAAAAATATTATTTTCCCAACTCGTTAAAATACACCACGGTTGCAGCAATAACCTTCTCATTTAATATCCATATTTTGCACGCGATTGTTTTCTCAAGTTCGGGATCTGGTAAGTACGGTTGATTGGGAAGTAATAGCGTAATTTGACTAATTTAGTGGTCGCAATTCGGGAGGAATGAGATGGGGCGTTATCTTAATGGAACAGCACTTTCCTACGTGCCAAATGTGGCCGTTTTTTCTTTAATTTGACATCAAAACGGGTGAATAAATCGGCATAGTATTGACAAGTTATAGTTTTACCTCTTTTCAAATAGTCAATATGGATGATGCCTTTAGAATCTCAAAAAACAGTGGCCATAATCTTATTTGCCGAGTGATCAACTTTGACCTTGTTTGGTGCAGTTTAGCCGAGTAAAATTACTATCTCGGGCTCTTTTAGTCGTCGGTCAGCCATTACTAGATCATGGATTTTTTAAACGATTTCCTTGGTAGTGACCGTTTGTGAGGATCTGAGGCGTTCACCATCATCAGTGCTCAAGTGGTCAATTTTAAATGAATTAAACAACTTGTACTTAAACGATTTCATGTGATGGAGAAAACTCGTCGTAATATTTTTGTAGCTTTTCTTCAGTTCTTCACGCTACCGACAAACAGTCCTCGTATTGTTTAGTTGAATTTGTTAAATAAAAAAAATTAGCTAAACAAGGAAGGAAATTTTTCTTTGAAGTTGAATACCTACTTTATTTTTATTAATTTGTTGAATCGCCTTCTCTTTTAATGTACGTTTCTCTTTTGAAAATAGCAATATCAAGTTTGTTATTTTCTTGGCGGTGGGACTGTATACAGAGGTAGGTTAGACGTTTATGGAAAACAGGACCTAGGATTGACTTGAAAATTTGGATACTGTTATAAATAGGCATTGTCTTTCTAAAATATTTTTGTTTTAACCGTGTTGCCGCTTCTACTCAGAAGTAGTAAAACTTTCTGATTTTTAATGGGGCACCCTGTGTATATTATTTTATTTTTACAATTGAAGTTATATGATAATTTTTTTAAATTTTTATACTGGTTTTCGAGATATTTTTTTTCCTTAGAAAAATAGTACCACTAAAATTGTAATACAAAGTCCATAGAAGGCTGCAAATTTTGGACAGAGCTCGCAAAAGCGTCGCATTTAATAGTTAATAAATTAATTTCATATTATAGAGGGCGGTTTAAATTGATCATCTTAACATGACACACAAAAATGGCCATAAGATCGCGGATACCTTGCAAGCCAATCACATAGGCCCAAACGCCTAAACCAGTGGTCATCAATTGATAATGCCTTCTCTCTAAAACTTGACTTTGACTGTCTCACATGTTGAATGCGACGTTGGTTATCATCTAGTTTTAGATGTTAGAAATTTAAAAAGGAAGCATGTTGTGATGGACTAGAATATTTTGGACCGCATAATAAGTTATGCTTAAATCATATCCTGCACTTGGATAGAAACTTGTGCATATACGTAGAAATAGGCTAAAATGTTCACAATATTTTTTCATTCGACATATTCATATAAACTTTTTTCGTTTATTAGTTGCTAATCAGGATGAATTTTTATTGAATTTTCTGCGTGTTCTTGTCACATTCTCTATGAAGAATACAATAATAGTGTCACCAAAACTTCATTTGAGTAATTATTTCCCTCCATCTTAACCAAGGAATTGTCCAATAACATAGTGTTTCATGATGTTTTTTTAATAATTTTATTACCATTTCGAAAACTTGACGAGTGAAGTAATACTACTATGATACATCAACTTGAAGGTTATTCAATTACGTTTCAGAATTTTAAATAATATACAAGGTGTCCTATTAGTAAAATACATTTTGAATTAATAAGGGAACTATTTAATATAAGGCTTTTGCAAACTCTGCTCAAAATTTTAGCATTCTATGGGTTCAAATAGAAATTAAATTAAAATTGTTTTAATATGGTACTGTTTTTCTGAAAGAAAAATACTAAATTAATTATTAAATAATAATTATTAGTAGATAGGTATAGAAACTATTCACAAAAGTGATGATAAAGGAATTACAATTCCATAAATTAAATAATATACATGGTGTCTCATTAAAAATTAAAAAGTTGTTACTAATTATGAGTACAAGCGGCAACATCGCCAAAATGAAAATTTTTAGATCAATACCATGTATAATATACATAAAGTTAATACTCAATTAATTGTAGTAGGATCATTAGCATTTATAAGGTCTGGTTCTAATTTTTTACGGTAAACGATGAACAGAGTTCGTTGATTTTTAAAAATTTATGGCAAGTTTGGTTATTTGATGTCACATTTGAATTTGAAAAATCAAGTACAGCAACGTTAAGTCTTGAACCTGTTGCCAATTTATTAATTATAATGAGTAACGACAATAATTAAGTTTTCAGGTTTTGGGCTTCAAAAGTTGAGTGCACTAAATTTTGTTGGGCCACGTTTGCAAACGGCTAGTTTCTGGGCGCTTATTGTGCTCGACGAAAGTACTTACATAATACTATGTACATTTAAAAACTAAGACTACAATTTTACTTTTTCCTTCGAAAACATGAGAAAAGATCAGTTTTCATTTCTTTAAGATTAGGTTCTGACCAGAGTTTTTTTAAAAAATAAGTTGTAAAATGTAATATTGTATGTTTAGTGCTTGAGAGATAAGTTGGATGTCCGCTTAGATTTTTATAAAATTTTTATTAAATTCTATAGTGTTGTTTGTGTGCCTGATAGTAGTAGGCACATAACATCATCAATACATTTTCGAAGATCAAACAACTGAAACTTCATGAAATTCTATGAACACGATACACATCGCGGTGGTTTGACAATTCTTTAAATACAAAAATATTTAATCTGGCAAGGAACTCTCAAAAATTTGTTTAATGATCTCATGAGGCTTGGGTCGTTAAATAAATGCTAATAATTTAAAAATTAATAGATTTAATCAATATAAAATAATATTTTACAAACAAAAATACAAAACTTAATTTAAAAAAATGTTTAATTATGCAGTGTGCACGCTAAATGAAACTGATGTCCGTTGGGATAAGGTGGCGTCATCAGATTTGGATGGTTTCGGTAGTTTTGGTTTTCGACGTAATTGTAACAATCTAAATTTACGACCGTGTGCAATTAAATTTTGTTGATTGACTTCGATTTTATTTTACATGTTCTACTTCATGTATCAACGACCAAAATCTGAATGTCGACTCTTCACTGCTCTTCACCTCGTCTCTCCACTACTCAAAAAAAAACACTTGTCCTTTTTTATTTATCGATCGCTTTCTTTTTAACCACATAAAATTGTTTTACCTTTGGCATTTCAATCGTCTAAACAGAAACTTTAAGCTACCTTTGCTCGCTTCGCTCATAATCTCAGTCCCGGACTCATTCAATCAAGGATAACTATACTGACTAGTATAGTATTTTTACAGTATGGATTCCTTCAACAAGAAGGACTTCTTTAGGATTAGGAAACAACATAAGAATTCTTCTACTTCATATGCGTCGAATAGTTTGTAGGCTCCCGTGAATGGTATGGTAATTTCCGGGTTATTTTGATGGACTTCCGTTGTCATATTTCAGCTAGTTCTGTTTCTCTGTAACTACTGAAATTATTAGGGTTTTTATGTATTTCGATGGCTTCTCTGTAAAGTCTGGCCCAGAATCTTCGCTCTCTCACCAACATCTTGGTTTCTTGAATTGCTGTACCCTCCAGTGTCGGTTCTATGTTCCACAATAGCTCATTTTTCCACGTGATTGTTTTTTAAATGGCTCTTGTGCTACCTCAGTATCGTGCTGATAAGTCTGTCGGTTTGTCCTACATATTGTGAACTAGTGTTACCGATTCTAACATACGAAAATCTAATAGCTCTATGAGTGTTTCTTTGTGTGAAGATATTTTCAAGGATGATAGTTATCATTTTTAGCTTCACAGATTTTATACTGGGAGTACACCTTGAGGAATATAAAGAACTCATAGATCAAAGTTACGACAAGTGATTTTGCAGTTTGTGTTATTTCATCTCCGCCATGGAGGAGTCATATTGATGAAGTAAAAAATCTATTTTCAAAGTGAAATCTCAAATACCATTATACAAGATTTTGAGTGACTTGAAAAATTGCAAATATGAAGAGTGTCATGATATTGGCTTCCCCCACTTAGTAGTCTCACCATTTGTTTTCACACAAGCTCATAGACGATTTAATAAATTTACCTGCTTGCGTTAGATTGCCTTGCGTTTGTAAGTAAATAAAATGGTAAACTTGAGTTAATGAAGGTTAATGTTGTTTAGGCAACTTATGTAGATTATTAGTTATTGAATTTTTGAAAGGCCAATAATAAGTTTTGGCGAAGCAAATGTTTTGCCAAGACGACCAATTGATTCCAAATTGGGCGCCGTTTAGATAAAACTTTTCTTATTGACATTTTATCACCCGAAAAAATATATACAGTGTGTCCCGTTGTTGAGAAATGTAAGGACAATATTCGCGACATTATTACACCAATAAATTTTTGAGCGCTGAGGATGACCACACAACTTAGCGGTGAAAATGTCGGCAACCGAAAGTACTTGTGGTGTTCTTATTGGAACTTAAAAAACAAACTTCTGCGCTCAGTTGGGAAAATTAATAAGTTTTTACTTGACAAGATTAATGCGATCCTTGCCATATATCGTATAATGTGAGAACTCTTATGTGATTTCAAGGTTTTCTACCTCTATAGCAAGACTTTAGTATTTGAACGAGAAGTATATTCTTCAAAAAAAAAAAATGTATACTTCTGTTTTTTTTTTAATAAAAACTTTTAATATTAAAAAAAAAACAAACAGCTTTCAAATATTTCCGAACATTTCACTGAGAAAATGTCGTAAGTGAATGAATTAAGTCGATAATACAGATTTTGATTCAACAACTTGAAAGTAAAAGTTACTTTCACTACTAAAGGTAAAAATAATAATAATAAAAATAATAAAATTAACAGTAAAAAAAATAATGAAAATTCAAGGCGGAGTTCGGTTTCCATTCTCAGGTGGTTCCTGCTTTTCCACTCAAACCTTGGTATATAAAATCGTTGATAACAGTAAATTAACATAAATTTATGTATTTATTGTTTTGTTGAAGAGATGTAGATCAGTAATGTTAAGTTTGTATGTGTGGTGTACCATAGAAGAGAACAAGTTTTCATTTATGTAAATTTAAGTTTTATTTCTTTGCTAGTGTTTGGGTAATTTTTTTCTTAATTACACTACGACAACCATCACAAAAGTCTATTCTGATGTGAACGGGTGTCCTATTTTCGATGTAATTGAGGGGTTTCAGGTATTTCGAGAATTGATAGGAAAAAATCGTTGGTCGTGACCTTTGGCCCGATTTTTGAGACAAATTCAATGGTCTAAACAGCACTTCGATATCTCGACTCGTTTGAGAGATACAGGGTGTTTTACGTTTTATGCCGTTTTCTATAAAGCTTCATAACATTTTTGTTTGTGAAAATTTTTTATTTTAACCAAAACATTTTTTGTGCATTTTTTATATGCAATTCAATGGCCTACTCGAATTTATTTTAGCTTAATTCGTTTTTGAGTTACAGACCAAACATGCATTTTTTTAAATGGAAACCATAGTTGGCTATTACTTCATTGATTAGAATTTTTTTAGCTTTCTGAAAATATATGGTTTCATATATTTATCTTGGCAAATAAGGAAATTATAAACGATTTTTTGAAAAAAACCCTTTTGATCAAGGTCACCTATGAACCTTTGTTTACTGCGCGCTTTCGATGCTAGTTTTTTGACACTTTACGCAGTTGTTTCTTATAAATAAATGGCCGAAACATACATAGATGTGATTAGATTTAATGTTTCAAAGCTTTGCTTAAAATAATAATTAATTACTGAAATTAATAACTTTTTGGCCACTTATTTATAAGAAACAACTGCGTGAAGTGTCAGAAAATTAGCAACGAATGCGCGCAGAAAACAAAGGTTCATAGGTGCCTGTGATCATGAGGTGTTTTTCAAAAAATCGTTTATAATTTCCTTATTTGCCGAGATAAATATATCAAACCATATATATTTTCAGAAAGCTAAAAAATCTCTAATTAATTGAGTCATAGCCAACTATGCTAGAATAAATTCGAGTATTCCATTAAATTGCATATAAAAAAAAATGCACAAAAATATTGTGGTTAAAATAAAAATATTCACAAACAAAAAGTTATGAAGCTTTAAAGAAAACGGCATAAATCGCAAACACTCTGTATCTCCAAAACGAGTCGTGATATTGAAGTGCTGTTTAGACCATTGAATTTTTCTCAAAAATCAGACCAAGGATCCCGACTACGGTTTTTTCCTATCAATTCGCGAAATACCTGAAACTCCCCAATTACATCGAAAATAGGAGAAAAAATATTTTATTTTAATTTGATAGACTATTATTATTTTATAAGTGATGATAAGTGGTGTTTGTGCAGCCTTCTCGTTTTTGAAGAAGGAATCCCAATGGAAAAGGTTAAAAACTAATCTACACCTGAATTTGATATTAAACCGGGAACTTATCGAAACGTTGACTATAATAAAGCACGTGGAATTTGTTACCTGACTCTGTTACCATTCCATTTCCACGAGATTATATAAATGAGGAGATCCTCTGTCAAATCATTTTGTTGCTTCTGTAGGGGAGTTGATGGTTTGGTGAAGCTAAGAATTTGGTGGAAATTTTAGACAAACGTATTCTTCTTTGAAATTTTGTGTTATTCAAGGTACTGTTAACATAACCATCTATAAAGGGATAAACTAGTTTATTAGCCGTATTAAAAAAATCTGTAGGGTTCACCAAATTTGAATTCATATTTGGAGATGACTATTTTAAACTTCGCAACACTGATTTTCCCTTAGACTCTTCTTCTACACTGAAACTAAAACTGATTTTTTACGACGGTTTAGCAAATATACTTAGCCAAAGAGTTTTCTTTTCTTTTCATATAAAAACAGTTTCAGTAGAATTAGCTATACAAAGCTTTTTTTATGGTATGCACAAGAAATGTTTGGTTTTAACAATGTCTTCTAGAGTAATAATTATACAAAAAGACATTAAAGAATGCGTTGTAAATCACATTTTATATAGCTTCTATTTGAACTATTTTTTTTATAAAAGCGTCGTTTTCTTTTTAATTTTTTGAAGCAATGAGGCAGCTTTTGTCTAATAATACCTTTAAGAGCATAAACGACCCAAAAAAGTCATGATTTTCAGTTTCAATCTAGCCACAAACTGAAATGAACATTTTGGAACTTATTCTGTAACCACTATACAATTTCCTACAAATGTTCTCATTTAAACTAATTAATTGTGTTTATTGAATTTGATTTATTCGAGTTCGTATTATATTCCCGGCTTTCAAAGGACGACAAAAAACGATTCTATAGAATTTAGACACGTCCAATTAAAATAATGCTAACAGCAAATAATATTTACTAAAAATTAAAATACAAAACGTAATTTTCTCACGTGCCCGCTTACAAGAAAACTTACAATAGCGCTTTCTTTTTATCTTCCAAAATAAACATTAATGCCTCTTAATGTCTGTAATCAAAGTACAAATTATAAAACCAAATAACTAATAATTAGTAGGTATACAATTTATTATTTTTTTATATTTCGTTTTCCCGTTATGTATTATCATCACGTAAGCTTAATTTTTAGTACAGCTCCATTCACATAAACCCACATATACGTCGTATACATACTATAAGCATTATAAAAGGAAATTAAAAAAGTGATGTAAAACTAAAGGCGACATCGATCTCTCTAAGACTATTATTAGGTTTAAACTTGGCACTTGCACAAAAACTATAGATTTCAGTGCAGAATTACAAATTTTGTCGAATAGACATATTATCTAACGTTATCATCGATAACAAAAATGATTCATTGCCAGTTATATTTAGTAACATTAGAATTTTAAATGCATTTTAACCTATGAACATCATGTTTGAGGTAAGAATTTGGTGATCGAGCTGTTTGCAATTAAAATTTTTGCACTTAAATATCATATTTCTTCCGCGTTGCACTAAGATATTTTTACTTTGCAATAACTAAAAATAATGTCGTGATCTCTTTTCAGTCTCGTTCAACCGGAGTAGTTCCATTACCACCAGGAAGCAGAGGACCAAGGAGTTTATATTTACGCAAGCATGGAGACAGTTTTGGGTTTACACTACGACACTTCATCGTATATCCTCCTACGACAGTGCAGGTAAGCATTTTCTTTATATGCGGTTAGAAATCGATATCGATTTGGTGGTTTTGAATTAGAACAAACGGATACCAATTGCGTTAGTGTTTTATTTCTAGTATTTCTTATTACTTTTGATTTTCAGGAAACAATTAGCAGTAGACATGCTGCTGTTGGAGCGCTGCTCGCTCCTATGGACACAATTTTTGTAAAGAACGTATCTCCGTATAGTCCAGCGGAACAAGCAGGTGTAAAACACGGCGATAGAATAGTTTCCGTAAACGGTGTCTTAGTTAATGATAAATCGTATAAACAAGTCGTGCAATTGATTCAACGCAGCCCGGAATATTTACATCTACTCGTGGTGTCAAAAGAAGACGACGTTTTACAAAAGGTAAATTTGTTTTTTTTACGTTACAAAGTAGCTTACACGATAGTTTAGTTTTTCTCAGAAACCGCACACAACCCAATCAGCAATCAGATAATAAAATCCGATCGAAGAAGATTGCAACGTGCTGTTCATCAACCGCTTCAAACTACCGAATTTCAAGCAGACGATTTATCATGGAAGTCCTTACAAGAAGCTTCCATTTATAGTAATGTAGCAACGTATAAGCAACACCAGCAGAGAAGTGCCGATAATCTTTTATACGCAAATCCCAAAGAATTTATTTACGATCAAAATTTACACAATCTCGATGAACCGTCTAGGAGAAGGGCACAACCTCAGGTGCCCATATATAGAAAAAATGGGACGAAGAGCTAGCGAAGGAAGCACATTTTCAAATAAAGACCTCTACCAATACGAAAATTTGGACAATTCCCCTGTAACCGGTTCAGGTGAAATGGTCGTTGGGGGATCTAAAATGAAAAGTTCTTCTAAAGTTGCCTATCTGGAAACAAATACGCATCCAAATCGAAGCAACGACAATATGCAAACTTTAACTTATTCTAATGCTGTTGGTTGTCGATTAAGTTTAGACGGCAGCGGAAGAAGAGAGTCGAATTCCTCTTTAACATCTTCCATTGCTGACGGTAGTAAAGACAGTTTAAGTTCCTATGATTCGGTGTCAACATTAACAGGCCAGGAAACCGACGATTCGGTAATAATGACGAGGTTGCGAAAGAATTTACAACAAAAAGAAGAGTTTTTAAGAAGGCCTAGTCATCCTGCCGAAGCACCAACAATTCAACGCGAATTTTACGGTCGACCTAAAAAATTAGAAAAATCCACGTGGCCTCCGAATGAGAGCAGTCGTCAAGACTCTCCTTCGAGAACTGCTAAGCCGGTTCATCAGCATTTTCAAAGGGTTAAAACGGATATTGATACGGAAAGAGATTTGGGCGGACAAGTTCCTAATGACGGTTATTCGGGGTTAAGCAACGTACCTCAACAAAATGCGAATTCCCCGAAAGATTGGCACAATATGTCGAACAACGCTAGGATGAGGGAAGCTTCGCCGGCTCCAATTGCTTTGGAGTTTCCCGGAGAAATGAACGGATCGTTAACGATCGAGGATGAAGACCGAAGGTAGCTTTTTGATTTAAGGTACTTTAAATGATTAAGTAATGTTGTAGGTTATATCTTACCAATCTTCAAATGGTTTCGAAACGTACAAAGCAGTTTGAAAGTGGTAGACCTTTACCTGAAGACGATCCCATGTTAAAGGATCGTACAAGTTTTTATAAAAGCGAACTCGCGCGATTAAGTTCTAAACGAGTCGTTCCTCACGTTACGATACGGGCTCATGAATTTGAATCGCGTTCATCTGAACCTAGGCGCACTACAAGCGGAAGTTCTACTAACTCTATGCTAAGGAGACAGCATAGAGACAGTAGATCATTGGATAGCTCTGGTAAGCCTTTTGTTCTTGTTTTAAAGGGATTAAAATTCAAAATTTTGGGTATTAGGAAGCAATGCTAGTATTAGCAGCATCAATGAAGTTGTTCAAAATAAGCTTTCGGGTAACGTTACCATTCCTTTTGGAAGTAAATATATTCATGTGCCACCTCCGGTGGATAGTAAGCAACTTAAAGGTTAGAAAACACTATAACTTGGTGTTAAATTGTAGTTAACATTAATAGGTGTTTCTGTATCTTAGCTACTAATGGTGAATTCGTGTTTATTACCAATATTACTTATACCTACTTTTTAATAATTCCAATTTTGCAATTTGGCGAAAATGACAATCTTCCCTATAAGCTTGCGTAAACGTAATTGATGTGATTGATTACACACTGGATACTTTGAGGAGTTTTTTAAGAATATGTGCAGTAATATTTTTTACATATTTTAATATTATCATATAAAATACAGATTTACGGTATATTTTATGAAACAATACTTGTTTATTGCAAAAAAAATGTCAAATATCATTTTCGAAATACCGCTTTGCTGTTATGGTGCAGTCTGCACGTCTCACCGCCCGCCAACGTAAAGCGCATACATTCTGTCGTATCACAATTTTAATTGTTATTATTATTTTCTAAGCAATTCTAGAATGTAATTAATCTCACATATAGCAAGATTTTTAAAAATAGCTTTTTAAATGAGCGAATTATAACTATTTTTAATTATTAAAAATATTATGACTAAAGTAAACTATCAAGCTCAACCACTGTCGTGCATTACGATCAACGTTTTTAAATGATAACAACTTAAAACTAATAATTTAACGGATTGTTGGTCAATTATGAATTTATATAATAATGTGCTGAAATAAATAGAGCTATTGAAGCTTATAAAATATTGCAGGCGTTTTCATGCAATGTATTATCTACTAAAAAGGTAGATATAAATATTTTTTCCACATTTATTAGCCTTCAAGTATCACTTTAGTCACTAGTAATTACTTTATTCCACTAGTGGGATAATTAATTGAAAATAAATAGCAACAATGCAACACCTCCCAATATTTTATTAAGTTCAAGCATTATTGAGCCGATGCCAGAACACACCTAAAATAAATTTTTGATGAAATCTGATTCTAAATGAGTGTGATTGTGGATAAAACGGTGTCTAAAACACATACAATAAATAACTATTAATTATTTAATAATAATCAATGTGTACGATCGCATTAATTATATTTAAGCAGGCTTATGGGAAAAGTTAATTAATACCTACGTTTATCTTTATCTATTTTATGACGTGATGCTTTTTAACGTATTTCTTTCACTTTTTGTATCCCAGATTTATTGGTATATATTTTTTAGATGGGCAAACCGAAATTGAAAACCAACCGGTTAGAATGCGAGTTCGTTCAAATTCCGCTGACTCTTGGACATCGGCTATGCATTCGTCTGGGGATCAAAGGAAAATTCACGCCGACTACAACAAAACGGAACATCAAGGTATATTCCTAAAACTGATATTAATAAAAACAACAGAATTGAAAAAAATTTGTTTTATTTAAAGTTTTGATCTATAAATTTTGAAGATTTTAAAATCGACCGCTTTCACTTTTCTTTGCCTCTTAAATTAATATAAATAATTTTCTATAACGTGCAATTACGATATCGCAGAAATGATTAGACAGAGAACAGAAGAAGTAATCGACCACTCATCGTGCAGACTTAATCCACCATTATCTCCTCTCATCCCTGTACCTGTAGAGCATTTACAAAAAATCCTATACTTGCTGTAGTACCCGCAACTCCTCCAGTTCCTAAATCACCACCGATACGTCCGAATCAGCTAGATTTGGAAAGTCCAGTTAGGCCGGCTAGAAAACTTCAATTGTCACATTCGGGCGAATCTTCTCCAGGACGATCTAGTTCTCCAGGTAGATTAATTTGCAGTTTTAGGGATTAACTAATATCTCAACGAGCAATTAACATTCTTGGGAGGACTATAAAAGACTATAGCGTCTTTTCCTTAATCCTTTGCTTGGAACCTCTGTGATATACTTGATGGTAGAAATCTTGTAGAGAAATGATTAGTACACCTACATTTCCTTTTATAATAATTACTTTCGCATTTCAGTTAACCTGGAAAACACGGTGGTTGTCAGAAGGGTTAAAAACAACAGCATAGGTAAGTGTTTACGTAAATTTAAAAATATATTCATCAATATATTAAATGTCTAGGTGATGAAGATAGAGCAATGCGAAGGGAGTCGTATTTAAAAGCAACTGGTAACGGCAGAATGCAAGTTGAAGAGATGAGCGATGGAGAAATATCTCCACAAATTCGAAGGTACGTAAGATTTGAATACGGTGGATTAGGTACCGGGTGATGGGCGTTTTATGATTTATGTATTTTACTAGTTCGCATAGAAAGTGGAGACCTCCATTATTTCCTGGAGACATCCAACAACTTCGCAAGCTTTTTGAAGATGCCGCTTATTCTTTGGGGTGAGCTTTTAGCTATTTAATAAATATTTGCTACGTTGACATTCGCATGCAAAATTACAGAGACGAGTCACAACATGTGCTCTTTATAGATAAACAGATAAACTGTAACGAATGAGTAAATAAACAATGAGGAATGTGGCCTTGGGCATTTAGATCAGCAAATGGTTCTTTTTACATTTAAGCTTCAACTAATTACTGCATGATTCATTTTTTTTATGTTCTCACAATTTTACTACGCTTTAATTGATACTTTTTTTTGTGCTCTTGCTTAAATCATTTTCGTAAATAGATGAATCGTAATTTGAATATACATAAACAGCAATTATTTATAATAGCGATAGGCCAAAAAAAATGCGAGTTTTCATGTGAAGTTAAGAAATTATGAGATAAAACCCGATCAATCGTGTAAATTTTAATCTTATCAAAACGATTATTTTATAATAATTGGGAACAAATTTCGCCAAAGTTTAAGTAGACATTCCCGATATGGTTTTTTCAAATATCTTGTGATTATGTTTATGAGTGTAGGTAGCTGTGTGTAGTTCTTAAGAAAAAATCAAACGCCAGTAACATGTAATTTCGTCTCAGTTCTAAATGCATGTCTTGATTGAAGCTAATAGGTAAGTTGAGACGAATAATAATAATTTCGAATTTGATTTGATAAGAAATCCTTGAGAAAGGCGCCACGCCACATTTAATCTTGTAAATCATTTGTTTGCACACAGAAGTTTTTAGTATGGAGTGTTTATCGTATTTGATTTTTCTATTCTTATTTTAATTTAAAACGCTTTCGTTAAAAAAATAGTTTAGTATTGCAGTACCATTAATATTCTTCAACTGCATTTATGTTTGTTGGGTGACGACCCAAAAATGTTATTTTTCTTCTTGAGCTTCGAATAAGAAGTTAATTGTTTTACTGCTCATAATAAGAAATACAGAATATTTAAACATTGGTCCATTTCATAGTGTACAACCTATTTAAGTAAAAGTAGATCACTGTGTATCGAATTTTTGAGAAAATTGTTTGGTGAAAAACTAGAACTTTCTTTCTGTTTCCATTTTAGAGGATAGGTTAAGTTCTCTTATTTCAGATTAGAACTACGGTTAAAGATGATCATTAAATAATATTTTTTCTCAGCTCCTCAAAAATACATATACAGTGTGTCTCAAAATGAGTAAGATTGTATGGCTGTTCTTGTTATTAATAAGTATAAAATTTGGTTAAATGATGTACAGTTTATTATGCTGATTTAGATTCTCTCAAAAATTTCTAGCACTTCCGAAGATATTCAGAAAAACTCGAAAAACTAAGTTTTCAAAAAAATCCAATATTTTCGTTCGTGAACAGTCATTTTGAAGTTCTCGAATACTTTCTGGTTGATAGTTACGAACAAACCTTCCCATACTTGTTCTTGTTCATCAAAGAAAATCTTTCAGTCAACAATTTTGACAATACCATGAATGAAGAACGAAAACAACTTAACACATTTTTGAAGTGTAATTTTGTTTCTTATGCTTTTACAATAATAATAATTAGGTAAATACAAATAAACAAATAAATACAATAATAAATAAAATAAATACAGAGCGATCTTTTATTTTGGATTTGAATACCTAAACTATAAATCATTAAGTTTATACTAATTTTGAACGAATAAAAATAGAAATATTTAATGAACACAATTAAATTTGCGGCAATTCAGGGTAACAACGACGCAGTATTAGAATCGTCATCTGAGCTGCAACTGAACCCGAAATCATCACTATCAGTTTCAATTCCAACATTAATAATTAACGATTCTGTAACAAAGTCCATAAAAACTTCGTTTTCGTAATATTCGTCTTCCAGTTTCTTGACGTTAGCGCACACCTTGTTCCAATCTTCTACCGTAATGGAGGCAAATTTTTCTTCCGCTAATTTTTTCGCATCTTCTAACTTAAAAGTTACATTGTGGGATGCTACAAAATTTTTTACGGTAGCCCAAATCATCTCGATTGGGTTAAGTTCGGGGTGATAAGGGGTAATCTTAACACAGTATGACCAGCTGCCTGCATTATTGTGTCTATTTTGAATTTTTAAGTTTGTTTTTGTTGTTTTTTATTAAAAAATAAAGTTCAGCTTTAGTCAAATCCAATGATGCGGGAATATCGTTTTGCGTTAACCAGTCAATCATCACTTGTTTTCTGCTGTTTGAATTGGGCGCTGGATTTATTTGGACATTATGGTATGGCGCGTTGTCAATCACTAACACCGATTTTTCTGGCAAATTTGGTATCAGCTTTTCGGTGAGCCATTTTTCGTAATTATTGAAATTCATCTCATGATGATAATCTCCTGATTTGGTTCCAGATTTAAAAATTAATAGTGCATTCTTCACAAAACCATGACTATCCTCCTGCATGCAACATAATTAATCGTTGTCCCTTAGAAATATTACCAAATAAACCATTTCTTGTTTTGTCGGTCCACGATTTTGAAACTGTATGGCTGCCATGGATGTAAGTTTCGTCCATGTAAATGATTGGTCGATTGTCATTGCGGTACATTTTAATTTTTTCAAAAAGCAATTCTTAAGTGTCTTATATCGGGCTTCTCTTGTAATAATTTTCGATTATTTTCAGCCGAAGAAAATTTAAACCCCATTTTTTAATAATTTTGTGTAGTGAAGACCTGCCACCGACATAATCTAAATCTTCTTTTAATTTTTGTAACAAATTCTTAAGAGTTACCCGTTGGTTGTTTGTTTTATGGTAATTATAAATGATACGCCTAATGTGATGCAGTTCTGTTTCATGTATGTCAGTAATTGGAAATTTTTCTTTCGCTTCCTTTTGGAGATTTAAAACATTGGCGTCCTCTTCAGCTTCAGGATCATTTGGTGCGTCATTCCCTTCCTTGATAATTTTGTAAAGCATACTCTGTGAAACACCTGTAGCCGCTGATAAATGGCTTTTTAACTCAACCTCAGAAGCATCTATGATGTTCACTTCATTGTTGGCAATTTTTTTAAAATATTGAAAACTTTAAACACTACTTCATGAGTTTGAGCACTAATAGCTTTTCCCTGTCCTAACTTTGACATTTTCTTAATTTAAAACTAAATATATAGACCTAGCTATGCAAGTAAACTGATAATGTTCAACTAATACTCATTTTTACCCGGTTGCGTAAAGCATAATCTTTAGTTAACAAAAGATATTAACAATTTGTTAGCCAATCAGAGGATTTAAGATTTAAATTTTAACCAATCAGAAAGACATTTACTTAACAATAGAATTAATTTTGTTTTGTACATCCAAGCTTTTGTATTCTAAATTAGTCATTTTTAAAAGAAAGTTTTACATTCCAATGATATGAATTTTGACCCGGAAGTGTAGTTATTAAATTAAAATTAGAAAGATAAAAGATAAAATGTTATATTTCACATTATAAAGGACGGTCATTATAATCATATAAAAATTTAAATTGAATAAATGAATGTGAAGCAATATTTTAAATATCTACGGTGTACCTACGCTGATATCTTATACCGCCAGTGTTTCATGCTGGAATAACCAACAGTTACGAAATCATTTTACCTTTGAGTGTACAACCGGGTCCCTACTCCAACACCTTACCTGCGCAACGTGCAACTTTTTCTACAGTTACAATGGATTGCCTGTACAGTTTATTATGCTGATTTAAATTCTCTCAAAAATTTCTAGCACTTCCGAAGATATTCCGAAAAACTCGAAAAACTAAGTCTTCAAAAAAATCCAATATTTTCGTTCGTGAACAGTCATTTTGAAGTTCTTGAATACTTTGGTTGATAGTTACGAACAAACCTTCCCATATTTGTTCTTGTTCATCAAGAAAGTCTTCAGTCAACAATTTTGACAATACCATGAATAAAGAACGAAAAAAACAACTAATTTTGTTTCTGTTATTGTTGTAAGCTGTATCATTTTTTTTAAGACTTAAGATATCGATATGAATTAAAAAAGAAGAGATGTAGCTACAAAAAGACATAATTATAAACACCAAGTCCAAATTTTTGTCCAGAAGTATATTTGTCTGCATGGGAACACTTTCTAATGAATTTTTGTGGTGGAAATTATATAATGCAATCTACAATTTAGCTCAATCCAACTGAGTTTGCAATATGTCAGGCAACCTTCTTTTCGATTGTTGTTTGTATGGTAAAGATTGAGGTTACGCTAATGGACTCTTAAGTAGAAGTTTTATAAGAAAAAAGTATTATCTACTTGCTAAATATTGTACTTTGTGGCAGACAGTTGTACAATGCAAAAAACTGTTGAGCTCTATACGAACTAGGTTTTTATAACTCGGTAATCCAGAAAGTATTTTACAAATTATTAATTTAGAAAAGGGCTATGCTAATTGGGCATTGGTTATGTATTATGTCCAAACTCTAATAAAACCTCCGGTGTTATAAAAAAGCAACAAACACAAAGTATTTACAGAATATTGTTTTTGCTGAAGACTAAATCTAGAATAAATGAAAAACCATATCTTGTAGTTCAAATAAAAGTTATTGTAACTGTAATTTCTAAATTTTTTCTACAATTATATCTTTGTAATGACTACTCAGATAAAAAAGAATATTAAGAGTAAGATAAAGCATTTATTACATATATGTCTTTTTGGGTCTCTTCTTCTTCTTCTTCTTCTACTTCAACCTTTATTCTATCCATTTTTTGATGTAGGTTTCTTCTAATTCCTTCCACTGTCTTGTACTCTTCTTTTCCACTTAAGCCCGCATGTTTTTTTTACGACGTTTTCTCATTTCATCTGGAGACGTCTTCGTTCTTTCGTTAACAGCCAAGGGCACCAATTCCTAATTTATGTATTCCAACCGTTCATCTTATTGTGTCGAGCATTATGACCCGCAAACTGTCATTTCAGTTGAGCTACTTGTTTTCTTATGTCTTTAACTTTCATCCTTTCTCTTATCCAGTTGATTCATTTTTTATCATTTAAAGTTATTTTAATATTCGTCTTTTTGTTGTTTTCTGCGTTACCGACAACCTTTCCATGTTTTTCTTTTGTTAATGTCCAAGTCTGGGTTCCAGGATGGGACAATTCGGTGACGGCCACTTCGTTGTTGCAATTTTGGTGCCTGGCCAGTTCGGTGTCGAGCCATTTCGATGCGAAGCTTTAATTAAATACTTACAAAAGATTTAAGTTTAAGTAATATAGACATTTATATAAAAACACATGTGATACAACCGGGGAGTCCGAGTAGCGTTCCAACAATTTCAAGCCCGTAATGACATATCCGAGTAGCGTCCGAGGTGTTATCGGTATTAATCTTAGGTAGATTACAATTTCTTTCTTTAAAAAAATTACTCTTATAATAGTTTCAATTTTTTTTTCACGTAAACTTGTTTTAATTAATTTAAGTTCATTCTAGGCTACCTGAAGCCGTTGACGCAATTCAGTAAGAATATTGGGTGGATGAGGTAATTGACGCAGTCATATGTTCATCATGTCCCAGACATGCTCAATGGGGACCTTGCTGGCCAAGGCAGAAGGTTTACATTATTTTCTGCCAGGAAGTTCTTGCTGAAAAACGGCATCTGGAAGGTTTTTAAGAAAAGAACAACAGGCTGCAAAACTGTAACGCCTCGCATTTAGAATGCCATGAATTAATACTAAGGGAAACTTGCCCCCTTAACGTACTGCCCTCCACTCAATTACTCTAGGAGTTGTCTGGCGACGTTGAGCATACTGTAAATTTTACCTCTGCCCTCTAGGTTGTTGAACCCATAAACGTCCATCCGAATGCCACAAACAAAATCTGGATTCATCACTGAAGATGATTTCGTACCATTTATGGTCCCATTGCCGCATCTCTTTATGTTGTCTGTTCAGAGGGAGACGAAAATAAGGACGATATGACCGTAGTCCCACAAGCGTATTTGGTGGTAAATTGTACCCATGGACATTCTGTGACTAATTACTCTTATCCAATTAATTCCAACAGCTCGTGATGGTTATACAGGGTTTTGAATTGCACTTTTTCTTAAGAGTCGGTTTTCTCGCCCTCCAGTTACTCGGGGACGTCCACTGCCTCGACGACGAGCTTCTAAATGTTCACTCTGCCAATCTCTCCAAGTTCGTCTTACAGTGGCGTACGGTCGACCTACACGTCTACCAATTTCACGAAAGGTTAGACCAGCATCCCAATAATTCTTCATCTTTTAAAGGGTGAAAATATTTCTTTGAGAAATGACAAATTGCTGTCATTTTTTAATCAATTATTTGTTCCCATGCACCTAATATTTTCACGCAATTTCAAAGTTCTACAGTCATACAAGTAGTTTGTTGATTTTCTGCTTCATTATAACGTACTAACTCAAATTCGTCGGAGAAGTGAAAAAAAAAGAATTTCAAATGTTCAGTCTGGAAACTTCTGCATAACTTCCTATTAAATATGTATAGTAACTAATCATTTTCACGTCTAATTAACTCAGTTGTTTTTCCTGTCCGAACTCTGTTCATTCGTATTTATTCCATGTCCTCTTTTAAATACAGATAATCATGGGAGAGATATTCATATTTTAAATAGAACGCCCTGTACATTATTGTGTAATTTGATAAAGCTGCTTGTGGAGTCAATATATGGTTTTTCTATCAATAAAATGCATTCGATTTGTCATTCTGTATATCTATTTATTTCTTTTTTGTTCTCCATTTTTTTCAATAATAACCTTGTATAAATCTTCAATCAAAATGATTTGTTCTTCTTTGAGGAGAGGCTTCAAAAAACCACTAAGTCGTTTTTTCAGCCTGACACTGAACGTCACATGAAGATACTGGGTGTCAAATCTGTCACGTTTTAGTGATAGAAATGGACATTTCTCGTAGTAACTCGTAGAACAACTCAGTGTAAGGTATTAAAACAATATATTGAAGGAACCTCCAGAAGTAGCTTAATCTATATACCTAATAATAGACAGAGTGTTCTATTTAAAATGAATTTTAATTATGCGAAGGTTTAATTAACTTTTTTACAACACTGTAGGTCTCTTTAGTTTAGAATTAACTCAAAAATCTTTATAAAATCAATGCAATACCACCATACAAGTTGATGTTGACAAATGTACGTCTATCTGTGAAAATTACATTTGCAAAAATTCCGAGTTCAATCTTCTTCCATAGTAAGTTGTCTAAATATTCAAGACTTACCACTCATGTAGGGGGTCCCTCAAAATAATGTATTTGAACTC